>PVKA01046741.1:0-14749 GCA_004027165.1 Ctenomys sociabilis
AAGAAAGAAAGAAAGAAAGAAAGAAAGAAAGAAAGAAAGAAAGAAAGAAAGAAAGAAAGAAAAGAAAAAAGAAAGAAAAGAGAGAGAGAGAAAGAAAGCAATATTGCATATTGCTGTCTTAAAATTATTTGTTCAAACTACCAGGTATAAGCATATAAAATTGGTCATAAATTATAAAAAATTAAAAAGGAGAAAAACATTTAAGCATTCACTGCTCCTTTCAATACAACAGCAGAAATCAGCAATGCAATTATCCAAGCTGTCCTGTGCATATATGTATATATTTCTTTCTCCTTCCTTCCTTCTTCCTTTCCTCCTTTCCCTCATCCAAGTTGTTCCTTTTCTGTGAACAGTTTGTTTCCCTTTTACAATAGGGAAATATTGTACCATTCAGATTTTACTCTTTCAGTTTCTTATGCTAAGGAGACAATACGATGTTTACACATGCGGATCTGATTTATTTCACTTATTGGGTATGGTCTCTAGCTGCATCCACTTACCTGTAAAACCTTTGAGTTTATCTTTTTTTGTAGCTGATTAATACTCCCTTGTATAAAAATAGCACATCTTTTTTTATACATTCCTCAGTTGATAGGCATTTGGGTTGTTTCCAAGACTTAGCTATGACAAGTTGTGCTACTACAAACTTGGGTGCACATTTATCACTGTGATAGGAGGTTTTCAGTTCTTCTGGAAAAATACCCAGGAGGGGAGTAGCTGGGTTGAATGGGACCGCCAATCCTAGTTTTCTCATTTCTTGAGTAAGCACATTCAGTGTTTCTGAACAGTTCTACAAGACTGAGAGAAGAAATACACACACACCAACCTGTCCCATCATCGGATAGGCCCAGCAGGGTCTGGGGTACATGCTGGTGCCTTGCCAACACCTGTCTGTCTTGTGGCTGTCATCTTGTCTTGCAGCTGTCACTGTATTCCCAGAGAAGGGTGCTAAGCCTTAGTGTCATGAGTTCCCCAGCAGTCTGACCCATGTGGTCACTTAGTCCTGGATGTGGCCAGGAGCCTTGCTTTCAGTGAGCCCACTTTCTGCTCCTGAGGCTTGGTATATCAGTTGGCAGTGGCTCCTCCTTGGCTTGGCAGGCCTGAGAAGTGTCAGTAAGCAGTGTGCCAAAGAGCGACGACACAGGCTGGCCATCATTAAGTGTAGCAAGGAAAGGAACACTGCACTGGAAAGGCCTGGCTATGCCATAGAACCCCAGAAATAATTACGAGAGGCCTGGCTGACCCAGGCAGTGTCCCATGCACCCAAAGAGGCTGGCTCCACCATCAGTGTCCCAGCTTTTCTTCCACTGGGACTAGGGCGAGCCCTTGCAGGAAGAAAGCTGGAGGGTGAATTTCACAACCTGGATGACCCGGAGCCTTGGGAAGCAAGGTCTATGCTAGTTCTGCCCCTGGAGCCGAGCCCTGATACAGTCATCCTGCAGGGCTGAGAAGCGTGGACTTTGCTGTGAGGTGTGGAGGGTGGGGAGGATGGAAGGTGAGGGAGCCTGCGCCCCTGTGAGCCAGCCCTGGAACATTGCTGGGTGTAGGCCAGGCCCAGGAGGCCCTGTGCCAGGGAGAGGCCAGGTGGACACAGTGGCTGGGAGGCCAGGGAGCGGCACTTCCTGCTCTTCTCACAGAGGCCAGTCTGACCCTTCTCAAGCCTGTCTGACCACATCAGTTATGTGCTGTAACACCTCCCTGGGCTCTCCCATTGCCTACATTCTTTTCAAAGCCCTCCAAAACTTGTCCCAACCTGTCTCTGGTTGGTTGATGGGTGGTCGGTCGGTCGTACTTGTGATTAAAACACAGGGCATTCACACTAAGCTGTATTTCCAGCTGTTTTTACTTTTTGTTTTGAGACAGTGTCTCACCAAGAGCCTAAATTGCATAGGCTAGACTCAAACTTCTGATCCTCCTGCTCACCCTCCCGGAGTGCTGGGATTGCAGGCGTGTGCCACTGCCCCCACTTGCACTCTGCACATTTTGAGACCCAAAGCTTTCCCAGTACAAACCTGTTCTCCCCATCAAGGTTCCTGTCTAGAAATGTAAAGTAGGAGCCTGTCTCATTTGGGGAAATCTCTAGTTCCATCTGTTCAGCCTGGAAAAGAACAGACCCCAGAGATGACTCCCTGTGCCTTGAAGGAGCTGGTCCAGGACAAAGGCATCTCTATCCAGAAAGCCTGAGGGACCAAGCTAAGAAGCAAGAAGTGGGAGGAGTGGAAGGCCACACAACTGGACATAAGAAGTACTCTTTCAGAATAAGTGCCTGACCTGCCACATGCATGACGCCTTAACTCATGGGTCCTAAAGAAAACCACTGAAAAAACTTTTCGTTATAGCATGGCAATGTGGCTGATCAAACGCTTGGTTACATCAGTTGTTGAAACATGGTCAAGGATGACGTTTTATTCCTGTGGGCACCTCAAAGCAAAGACCCATCTATTCTGTAGGGTGAGGCGGGAGTCCCTTCACAGAGCACTTTAGCCCATGCCCTGGCCCTGGAACTTACCAACCAACTTTGGAGCCTGCATGATTGTGATCAGTCCAATGACCACATGCCAGGTGCTCACTGTGTCCCTGGTGTGGTTTCCGTGCTTTTATGCTTTGGCGTTCAGGAGTAGAAAATGACATAGCAGGGTCTCAGCTGCAGGAGGCCCAGTGAGTCGGCCTTCCAGCCTCCCCCTGTCCATCTTGGGTGACCTCCCTGCCCCTCCTCCACCTGGCCTCCCTGTTACCATCCTGCACTATTAGACTAGGACCCTGTGATAGAAAGAGCCACGCCCTGTGAGTGCTGAGAGTTGAGACAGTGGTCTCGCAGTCTCTCCCACCGTCCACCTGAGGGCTGCCCTTTCAGTCCACTCCACATGCCCCAGAGTAGATCTTTGGAGATAACTGGCTCCTGTACCCAAGCCAGTTCCCTGGAGTCTGCCAAGGGAAGGGGTATCTTCCCTGATGTAGAGATTCTGTTCCCATTGATCAGTCCTGCTTGGGGCTGAGTACTGGCCTAATGGGCAGAAAGGTAGAAATGTCCCCTGATTACAAACATCTTAAAAAAAAAATATATATATATATAGATAGATAGAGAGAGAGAGAGAGAGAGAGAGAGAGAGAGAGAGAGAGAGAGAGAGAGACATGCTTTTAGAAGCTCAGTCTTTTAGCAGCACTTATCTGCTGGTGCTGGTTCTCTGGGGAGGCCCAGCCATCCTTTGTTCTGCTGTCAAGCAGGGGGAGGACTTACTGCAGAGCTCTATCCTGAAAGCCTGGGCGGAGCTCAGCTTGCGAGGAACTGCCCCTCTGGGCCAGCGGCCCTGAGCACCTTCCCTGAGTCTGTGGCTCCACTGAGCAAGAGGCGGAATTATGTATGCTTCCTGTCAGCCCAAGGCCAGCCTGCCAATTAGTGCTTCTTGAGAAACCTGCAGGGTAGAAATTAGGGCATGACCCTGGGCCAGAGAATAAAGAGATAAAGGCCCTGAAAGCAACCTGACCCAAAGCATAAGGTCCAGTGTACACCTCATGATCCAGGAAGTGATCCACGGAGAAAGGAAGGCTGTGTGCAGGAAGGAACCAGGACGCTAACTCAGAAACATTGTGCCTGAGAACTTAGGTACCCCACAGGCTCACAGAATTGGGGAGCTGGAGCTGGGCTCTGCTCCTCACAGGCCCACTGACCTCTTCCAGCCTAGTCTTCCAGCCTAGCCTTCCCTTAGCACAAGGGTGGTGTGCTCCATTAGTGATGCCTGCCACAGGTACAGGGTGAGAGAGCTGTGCTGTGTGTTCATTATTCCTGGTCTCTGAGAACTCCTCAAGGATACGCTTGTTCAGAAAATACATAGTGTATGGGGGACAGTTGCTTTGTTTTTGTATTTGTTTTTGAGAGTGTCCTGCTGTGTAGTTATGGCTAGCCTTGAATTTGTTATCCCTCTGCCTTAGCCTCCCAAATATTGAGATTATAAGTATGCTCCTCCTCACCTAGTTTCTATAGTTTTGTTTTAAAATACACTTTTGATGAAGGTAAAACCTAACCTACTTTTTAATTTCTGTTTGTACATTTTTATGGTAAATAATGATTACATTCATTGTGGGGAATGGGTACCTGTACATAACACATCTTTCGTTGATCCCCTCACTCTCTCTTCCCTACTCGATCCCTTCTCGGTCCTCTTCCTTTTGGCAGGAGATCTATCTCCTTGTTTCATTTCCCATTATCTATTTTTGATTTTACTCCTTAGTTATGCTTTGAGTTTCTCCTATAAAACCCTGTGATATCTAAGCTTGCATGTCTGATTTATTTCACTTAGCGTTATGGTCTCAAGGTGCACCTATTTCTCCACAAAAGACTCGAATTCATCCTTCTTTATGGAAGAGCAGTGCTTCATTGTGCCTAAGTGCCCCGTTGCCCTTATCCCCTCACCTGCTCATAGATACGTTCGGCTGTTTGCAAGATTTCAGTTGTGCTATTACAGATTGTGCTGCTGTAAACATGGCGGCTATGCGTGTGTCGTCGTGATCCATCTTTAATTCCTTAGGGAAGATGCCTAGAAGGGAAATAGGTGGGTCAAATGGAATTTTTCATTTTAGTTTTTTTTTTTAAGGACTCTCTACTGATTTCCATAAAAGGGTCCTTTTCCCTACAGCCTCACCAGCAGCTGTTATTACTTGATTTCTTGATGGTAGCCATTCTTTCTAGACTAAGATGGAATCTCAGTGTCATGTTCATCTGTATTTCTCCAATGGCCAGTGATATGTGTTGAGCAGTCTTAATTCATTTCCTAGACATTTGCATTTCTTCTGTGAAGTGTCCATTCATTTCAACTGCCCGTTTTTTGATGGGGTTTTTTTTATTTGAGTGGAGAGTTCTAATTTCTTTTTCAGCTTCAACTGGTTTTTGTTGTACAGTCTAGAAAAGAACATCAAAAATAAAATATCATATGAACTACACTGAAAACATCAATAGCACTCTGTAAAAAAAAAGTCTTTGCTCAGTTGTCACCCCTGAGGATTATGCTCATGTGACAGCCGCACGTCCCTGCATCATCTGTGCTGACAGCGTGTGTCTTTGGCTTTCCTGGTCATTTTGTAGGTCACACTTGACATATCAGTGACCTTACTGTTTTGTGAGGAGGTTCTTATTATATTATACAGTGTATAGCTAACAAGGACATAAAATATCATAAAGTAATTTAGTTCTTAATATGTATTATGCATTTAGAATAGACATCTACATTTTCACATTAGCTGTGTATTTCCTTACAAAACCTACAAGATAATATCAGAAATAAATTCCTATCCAAACTACAGTGGAAATTCCAATAGAACTCTAACACAAAAATTAGCTTTGCTTCCACTGTCACACCCAAGGTGGTCTTCGCACACGGCAGTTGCATGTTCCATGCATATATCTCACACTGACACACGTGTGCTCAGCTTTCCGTTCCTGCGCACCAGCCTTGTCACATCTCTTCTCTTCCTGTTTTGTCAAGAGCTTCCTCCTTGTCTTAAGTTATTTTTCTCTCATCGCTGAGGCAAAACACCTGATACCCAGGGTTAAAAGAGGAAAGGTTTATTTAGTTCAGGATTTGAAGAGGTTTCGGTCCATAATCGCTGGCTCTAAGGTAGGGTGGCAGATGGCAGAGGGGCAGACATTCATGGCAGTGGAAGACAGCAAGAGCAACCGGAGCAAAATGGGAGAAAGGCTCCTTCTGCCCCTTTCATCTTATCCAGGCTTCTGGGATTGGGACAATTCCAGTCTGCTCAGTGGACTGATCCAGCAATCATGTACCCTTAATTCCAGCATTAAACCATGAATCAGTCATGAACTCTAGATTAAGCTACTTCCAAAAAAGCCCTACCTAAAAGTTCATGAGTCTGTGGGGGTGGGCAGGGAGCTCTAGACGCAATCATAACACTGCTTATATTGTACAGTATGCACTTAGCAGGGAAATAAAATGTCAATGAAATACAATATCAAATATGTAATGAGTCCTTAGAAATCAGTATTTTCACATCAACTGTTTACTTGCTCATAAAACCAAAAAGATAATATCAAAAGTAAAAAACCTATATGAGTTACAATGTGAACACAAACAAAAAGCTATCTCAGGAATAAACTTTGCTTCAACTGCCATATCCAGGGCAGTCTTCACACTTGACACCTGCATGTTTAATACACAAGTATTGCTCATATTGATAGTATGTATGTTCTGTTTTCTTGTCCTTCCTTCTGGGGCACAGTTGACATCTTTAGGTCTTCGTGATGCTGAACCTGTGTGATCATTTGTCAGCTCACAGTGTGCTCCACAATTTTTTTTTTTTTTGTGTAGCTCCCTAGACAAAAACATTTTGTTTTTCCTCAATGTAAATGATCTTTGATGAGCTCCAGTCTCAATCCTCTAAGAAAATTTTTCTGTGATACTTCACATTTCTTATTTTCTTTGTAAACTGTCAAGCTATTTACAGCACACATGTTTAGGATCAAGTGAAAAAGAATCATTGGCCAATGCTTTGTGGCTCAGGTGACATCACTGTTTCTGTATAAGGCATCATACCGTCTACCCCCAGTTCAGTTTTGTTGCTGAGTTTCCATCTCATGCGTCCACTTCATTGAAGTTTTCCTGTCAGTGTTTCCTTCATGAAGAAATGTTGACATCATCACTGCCAGTTTACTTTTTCTTTGCCATGTGTGAGGCCAAAGTTATGTCTTTCTGAAATCCAAAGATTGTCTTATGCAATTCTCTGTCTTGAAATTAAAGCATTTCACTTGGATTTTCTGCTGTGTTCCTGTGTACATTCCTGCACTGGGCAAATTGTGCTCTGTTAGCAAATGTAACATCCACTGGAACCTGTAAACCAACTGTTGAATGTTATATTACAATTAGTTGGGAGATGGGAACAACAAGTCTGTTCATAGCATCACTCGATTAATTACTGTAGGAATAAGAACCTGATGGCTGAGTTGCAGGATAAATGTCTACATTTAAAGTATAATAAGCCTTCACATCTATGAGGGTATAAATTTTTATAGCATATTTGGACCCACCAACTTTTCCTAAGCCTTTTGCATTCCTATGAGAGTTCTGTGAGAATTTCCATGAGAAATCCGTGTTAAGTATGCTATACTTGTTTTTTGTTTGTTTGTTTGTTTTTTGGAACTGAGGATTGAACTCAGGCCCTTGCGCTTTCCAGGGAAGCTCTTATTCCACTGAGCCATCTCCCCAACTCCAACAGAGTCATTTTGAATATGGCTATTGGTGCATACAGAATATCTTGCTTGCATTTCAGCTTCTGTGCATTTCACAGCATCTTGTAGATTTCGTTACAATTTCCAACATTGAAGGGCATATTGGTGTTCTGTCCAATACTGTTGCACTCCTGCCAAGACCTCTAACTATACTTCAGACCTAGTTCTAACAAAGCATCATTCCAAAATTTGATTGTGCGGCCATTTCCCAACACTTTGGCTAGTCAAATATGTGCTCCCATTGCTGTTTTCTTTGTCATCTGAATCGAGGAGGGCTGCACTCCCTGTGTCTGTATCAGTGGATTCCTGAGCCATTTCACCATTGCAGGAACTTTGGCTCACATGGCCAATGTCAGAGTCATCACCGTTATCACCACACACTCTTTTGCTGTGAATACATGCATGTTAACTTGATGGATCATCTTCCTCACCCATTTCTGAGTAATCTGATGATTCACTTTTGACCTCCTCCAAAACTTACAAATCTGATTTTTCATGTACCATTGAACTGAACTGGGCTGCTTCTTCCAGAAAAATCAAAAGAAAAGTTTTTTAAAAGAATCTATTGAAGTGGTGCGTGTCTGTTGGACCCTCTGTGATGCTCAGGTAAACACACACAAAACCAGTTTTGTCATACCCTCTTCAATCTCCAAAAACATAACAGTGGATCCAAATCCTATTTTGATACTTTTGCACAGGTGCACACTATCTGCTTTTGTCATACCAAGTGTGTAAACACATAAATTGCTTCCTTATTTATTTATTTATTTAGTACAGGATCTACAGGGTCTCACTCCGTAGATCAGACTCACAGTGATTTGCCTGTTTTCAGCCTCCCAAGCACTGGGATTATAGGTGCACATGCCTCCATGCCCAGTCTCAACTGCTGACTCAGTGTGTCCCAGGAGTGGGTCCGGCACAGCTTGTAGTGCTGGGGATCAAACCCCCACTGCTGCGCTCTGCCTAAGCAGGCACTTTAGTCCGCTGAGCTATCTGGCAGGTCCTTATTGCTTCCTTTATACCTCGGGTGGTGGGGGGAGTACTGTGTTGTACAGCCAGCTACTATAATGCTAATGTAAAAATTTACAATAGAAAAGTAAGGGACAAAGCCGGGCGTGGTGGCACATGCCTGTAATCCCAGCACTCAGGAGGCTGAGGCAGGAGGATTGTTGTGAGTTCGAGACCAGCCTGAGCTACAAAGTGAGCTTAAGGCCAGCCTGAACTGCATAGTGAGACCCTGTCTCAAAAAGACAAAAAAAAAAAAAAAAAAAGAAAAGTAAGGGACAAATCTGCTGACCTCAAGTCATACCTGCTTATGCCTTAGTTAACCCATTTTTTTATTTTCAAAACTGTTTCCTGTACAACTGAGGTACTGTTCAGAACGTTGTTTCCTGTGCCTATGACTTCAGGAGTTCTACCTATCTTATCTTCCAAGGTTAAAGGTTTCTGCTCTAATATTTAGATCTTTGATCTGTTTTTATTTTTGCTTTAATACACGGCAGATGATATGGGTCTAAGTTAAATCTTCTGCTTGTGGATAGCCCTTTTTCCCACCATCATTCACTAAAGAGGCTATCCTGGGCTGGCCAGATAGCTCAGCGAATGAAAGTGCCTGCTTAGGCAGATGCAGGGGTCGGGGTTCAATCCCTGGCCTGCCATGCTGGCCCCACCCATGGGGCACGCCGAGACAGCAATTCAGACTGGGCATGGTGGCATGCGCACCTGTAATCCCCTTCCTTAGGAGGCTAAAAACAGAAGAACCACTGTAGTGAGACCCTGTAAACCCTGTACTAAATACATTAAAAAAATTTAACAAAGAGGCTATCCTTTCTCCAGTACTATGTTTTTAGCTGCTCCTTTGTCAAAAGTCAGGTGACTGTGTCTGGAGTTTTTTCTGCACTGACTATTCTGTTACATAGTTCTACATGTCTGTTTTTGTGCCAGTACCATGCTGACTTTATCACTGTAGCTTCATGATATAACTTGAAATCCAGGATTGTGGTGCCTCTTGCTTTGTTGTTGTTACTGAGGATTGTTTTTATTGTTTTTCTAGGTCTCTTTCTGGTTCCATATGAAATTTATGATTGTTTCTCCAGCTCTGTGAGGAGTGCTGTTGGTATTCTGTTTTGGATTACATTAAGTCTTATGAATCAGTTTAAGAAGTATGGCCTTTTGGCAATATTGGTTCTGCTAAGGGATAGCTTTCCATTTTGCCATATCCTCTTCAGTCTCCTTTTCCAGAATACTATAGTTTGTTGGTTTTTGATTTTGATTTTAGAATATCTGAAATTTTCAATCCCTTACAGGTTACTAGATCACTTTTGATTAAGAAAACTGTAGAAAGTTAGTAACTACCACAATACTAATACTGGAGAAAGGATAGCCTCTTTTTATTTTTAAATGTATTTAGTACAGGGTCTCACTACAGTGGTTCTCCTGTTTTTAGCCTCCCAAGTACTGGGATTATAGGTGCACATGCCACCATGCCCAGTCTGAATTGTCTCAGCGTGCCCCATGGGTGGGGCCAGCATGGCAGACTAGGTGGTGGCACGTGTCAATTTGCCAGAGTCCTGTTTTGAAGGATGTCTGAATATACTGCTCAGGGTCTCTGCTCACACTTGCTGGAATGGTTTGTGGCAGCTTTTAGTCCACAGGTCGCTTTTCCCCATATTTCTTTGTAAACTCTTCAGCATTCTTACAGAATTTTTTAATCCCTAGAGTATTCTTCAGCTAGGTCAGCCCAGAGCGGGTACTCAGGCGAGGGGTCGTTCACCAGTGCTATGAGGGACTGGATTAGTTGGTCGGTCTTGGTCACTAGCTTCCATTCTCGGCACTAATTACCGGCAGGCAAACTTGCCCTTTTTCATCAATGTTTGGGTGGTGGATCTTTGTTTTAAGTGTGAACTTAGGTGGTTTAAATGGATACTCTGCTGGAAAGTTGATTTCAATTCTAAAGGCCCCCGTCTCATATGGAGGGTTGTCAAGAACAGTAAGCCTTTGTCAAGTCAATAAAAAGCTTCGTCAACCTGGACGTTATGGAAGGTTTTCATTCCACTTTTGCAGATCTCCTCAAGCTCCGTCATCAGCCTCCTGCTGGCCACCATCTTGGATCTGGTGCTGCTGCTTTCCTAGAAGCACTCTAGTTTTTATTATTGAGATCTTTCATTCCCTTGGGGAATGGTTAATTCTAGTGTCTAATTTTTCTTTCTTTTTTTTTTCCTATATTTTTAGGGAATGGTCTACAAGTGTGTTCAGGGTCTCACTACTAGATCAAACTCATAGTGATCCGCCTGTTTACTGCCCCCCAAGAGCTGGGATTCAGTCACATGCCACCATGCTCAGTCTCAATTGCCATCTCAGCATGCCCCAGGGCCGGGGCTGACATGGCAGGCCAGGGGATCGAAGCCCTGGCCCTTGCACCCGCTTCCAGGCGCTTTAATCCACTGAGCTATTTAGCTGGACCTCCTAATTTTTCTTAACGCTGTTGTTTTCCTAATTTTTTTCTCAATGACTTCGTATTGGTGTACAGGAACACTACTCATTTTTGTGTGTTGATTTTGTGTGCTGCAGCCAAAATTTAAATACCAAGAAGATGATTAAAAATAATCCATTTTTCCTACCAGTTAGATGGCCATGATGAAT
Organism: Ctenomys sociabilis; assembly: GCA_004027165.1. NCBI lineage: Eukaryota > Metazoa > Chordata > Mammalia > Rodentia > Ctenomyidae > Ctenomys > Ctenomys sociabilis. Next base: position 10,880 of record PVKA01046741.1, read on the forward strand.
ATCATGGTACACTTCGTCCCAAGCATTTCCTCAGCTTTGATACCCAGAAACGTGTGTGTGTCCTGCTATTATTGAGTGGCAGCACTCAATATACAGTCTGTCATTTACCCCTGAAGAACAACTGACAAGGATGAGACCACATTGACATTTTATGGATGAGGAAAAAGAAGCTTGCAAAATTTAAGCAGGTACATAGCTTGCTCAGATTGTAATTTCTGAAATCTCATCCTGAGGACATTGTACAAGATGGCCTGGAGACTGGGTGAAGATTCACTGGCTGGAGGGGTGGTCCCTAGATGACCTAAGCTGAGTGGCCACGGGGCTGTCCTGCTGCTCTTCCCTCTCCAGAGGCCTATTTTCAGTGGAAAAAACTGAGCCATTGGCAAGAAACTAGAAATGATACAAGTCCACATTCTCTGAATGTACATATGTGTGTGTCTGTGTGTGTGTGTATGTGTGTCTGTGTTTCTGAATCTTGAGTTACATATATCTTAGCCCTTTACCCCTTACTTTAAAATTTCCTTTAAAATGGAATATTCATCACATAATCTCAACTTCAGGAAATTTAATATTGCACTGATACTTTCGTCAAATTGTCTAACTTCTTTTTCCCCAGGGGAGAAATCTGAGTTAGGCAGAGGAGAGTCCAGGACCACTCCCTCTGATCACAAGCTCCTAGAACAAATACATGACCCCCTGTGCCAGGGGCCTGGGCAGACTGCATTCCCTAGTTTGCCCAAGGTGACATAGGGAGCCCTGTGTCCATCACCATGGCAGCTGCTCACTTTATAGCCTTATGAAGCAAAGTCAGGGACCACCACTACCCTTGCTCAGTCACAATTCATGAAGTCCCAGTGAGGTCACCACCAGTGGCATACAGCTCAGTGTTGGAGCCCATGCTTAACATGGTCAAGGCCCTGATTTTGATGTCAAGAATAAAAAAGAAAATGGTGCTTTTCACATTCAGCGAGGTGAGGAAAGAAAGGAAGCAAAGTTCCCTGAGTCTACTCTCTTCTAGAAAGTTCCTTTGTAAAAAGTCCTGAGACTATCAATTCTTTGAGGTGAAGAACTATGTCTTATATTCACCTCACAGGCAGCACCTTAAAAAGGGCCTGTCCCATGGATGCCTCGTGGATATTTGCATATGGGCTGGTCCTCTTTTCAGCTGACTTCTTAATGGGGACAGAGGTCTGGGAGCATCCTAGTGGATAGCTTGGGTGTGGGCAATGGCTACAACTTGGCCTGAGCCTGCTCATTGTTTTACCAGGGCAATGTGGAGTGAGATGCAGAAGGCATGGTTGTTTCCACCAATCCCAAGCTTCTGTGACTTTATTAATGTGCTTGTCCCTTGGCCCCAGGAAATTCAAGTCTATGGGTGGCATTGGAAATCAGCTTCAGGACCATATGGCAGAGGGCACAAGACCTGTATAGGAACTCTCAGTAGGAAAGGAAGGGAGATGCCCTGTGTTTTTAACTGAGCACAAAGCATGACATTCACCTTTTCAAAGAGTACAGGGTAATGGATATTAGTGTATTCACGGAGCCATGTAACTGTCATCACTACCCAATTTCAAAATAATTCCAGCACACCCAAAGGAAGCTCCACACTCATTAGCAGTCACTCCCGTCATCATCTATCCCCATGCTAGACAACCACTAATCTGCCTTCTGTCTCCATGAATTTATCTACTCCAGATTTTCACGTGCATTAGTCAGGAGTCTGCATACCACATTCAGAGATGGATTACTTTTCTCAAGTACTGAAACTGCATCTGTACATAGTCCAGGTGGAACGACAGTGTCTGGCTTTTTGTTATTCGTTGGCCAGGGTCTCACTGTGCTGCCTCAGGCTGGCCTCAAGCTCCTGGGCTCAGGCGACCGAGGGTTCAGCTTCCACCAGAGGCTATAGACAGGTGCATACCGCAGTGCCCAGCTACCGTGTGGCTTTTTTTTTTTTTTTTCTAGTTGAGCTTATTCTGTTTTTTTAAAAACAGAGAACTCAGATTTCATTCCATAACACTCCCTTCACATATTTCAGATTTTCTTTCACCAGAGCAAATCCAGTGTCAACCTGGTTAAGTAGTCATTTGATTCATTAACTGTTAGGGAAAGATTTGAGCAAATAGAATAACTTCTGCTGATGATTGTTCTACAAGACATTGGACATTTATGTTACGAAGGTTATAATCAAGTTATTCAAGATTTATTCATTTATCGTCTTTATTCAGCTTACCTTATTGCATCACCAACACTGAGTGGTCCTTCCTTCACGTATGCTACCATGCATTTATTTGCACCATGGAGCAAGCTGTGTGTTGTCAGAGTGTTGAGCTACTTTATTTTGTATTCCCAAAGCTTTACTTTTTTTTTTCTTTTGGGATACAGGGTCTCACTACACAGTTCAGACTGAGAGTTAACCTCCTGTCTCAGCCTTCCCAGTGCTGGGACTACAGGCATGCATCACCACACGTAGTGTTGGGGCCTGCACAGCATGCCCAGGGTTCCAGGGCCAACAAGGCATGCAGTACTGGGGTTCGAACCCGGGTCCTCGTGCTTAGGTATTTAGAACACCGACCTATCTCCCCAGCCCCTGTACCTTTTTTTTTTGTTGTTGTTAGTACATGTTTGCAGTACTTTCTATTCACAATAAAATAGAAATCAGAACCGGGGGATAATATCATAAAAACTAATTTTTTTTCAGTACCAGGGATTGATCTCAGGACCCAGCACTTGCCAGGCAAGCGCTTATTCTACTGAGCCATCTCCCCAGCCCATGAACTAATAGATATTAGCCCATGCTTTGCCAATAATTATGTTACTCTAGTCCATGCAAATAGTATGTTAATGTGTATTAAAATTTCCCTCATACTAACATTTCTTACCTTTCCTCTTTATCGTTACTAAATCATTTCTACACTTTGTGTATTATGTTGCCTTTTACTTCAATTTCTTTCACTTAGTGTAATGCTTTTGAGGTCATTCATGGTGTAGCGTGTCATTGGTCCTTCAGTCCTTTTTCTGGCTGGGGAACACCCCACGGCACAAATGCACAACGTTACTATATATCCATCCGCCACGGGACAGAGGGGCTGTGTTTGCCACGGCGCTATTGTGAATAATGCTGCTGCGGACCTCGGTGAACAATGTCTCTGGAAGTCCATGTCTTCCTCTTTGTTGGGTGTACACCAAGGGTGGAATTGGTCCTGTGGTAGCTCTGTTTAATCTTTCGAGGAACTGGCAAGCTGTTTCCCCAGTGCTGCACCTTGGTGCATCCCGGCACTCGGCGCCCTTGTAGCGCTGCCCACCTACCTGCTATAGGTCGGGCACTCTGTAGACCTTTCGCCCCTCAGCTTCTGTGATCTTCACACCAACCTGAGAAATACCTATTACTTCCCCCGCTCTTCCGAGGATGACACTGAGGCTCAGAGAAGCGAGGACTCCTCCACCTCCACCCCGGGACCATATGAGGAGTGGTGGGGCCTTGATTCACACCAGTTCTGGCCCCTAGGGTTGCTTGGTTCCTCGGTGACTTCTGGCAAGCTGACCGTCCAGATTTATAAAGTCACATTAGTCTTCTCTTCAAATCTCTGGGCACTGTTTTGCAGACAGGAAAGTTGGACCCCCACTACCCCAAGGTCTGCGGGCACAGAGGAAACATCCTAGACATCAAGTGGAACCCTTTCAATGACTTCGAGATCGCCTCCTGCTCTGAAGATGCCACGGTGAGTGTCAGCTGGGCCTGCTTCTGTGGCCTAGAGGGTGAGGGTCTGTATTCCCCTTGCGATGCCCCCTACCCCTTCATCACTGAAGTGAGGTTACTGCGGAAGAGGCAGGAGAGAGATAGACAAGAGGGTTGAGGTATTGGAGCTT
>PVKA01046742.1:0-14751 GCA_004027165.1 Ctenomys sociabilis
TCTCAGTGCATACTGATTACATTCTTCATGGGAGTTAGTGTGTGTGCATAGCACACCTTCATTCTCTTTTTCCAACTCTCTGTCTTCTCCCCATTGACAAAAGCTCTATTTCCATTTTTCTCTTTAATTCTTTTCTATCTCCTCCCACTCCACCTCCATCCTTTGGTCCCCTTCCCCTTCGAAAAAGTTCTGCCTCCCTCTCTCCTATGATCCATCTTTTATTTTGCTCTTTATGTATGTTTTGGGTTTCTGAGAGAATTATATGATTATTTTATTTTATTTTATTTTTTTGTCTTTTTGAGACAGGGTCTCACAATGCAGTTCAGGCTGGCCTTAAGCTCACTTTGTAGCTCAGGCTGGTCTCGAACTCACAACAATCCTCCTGCCTCAGCCTCCCGAGTACTGGGATTACAGGCATGCGCCACCACGCCCGGCCTTTATATGATTATTTTAAATAAACAAGTGACTTGAACAGGTCAATAAAAAGGGCATGGAAAGACATGCAAGCATGACAAGCTGCTTCACATCTCTTGCCATTGAGGAAATGCAAATTAAGGGTGATTAATATTCATTAACATAGCGAGTACTGGGGATGAAGTGCAGTCAGTGGAGTTTATGTCTCTCACTAGTAGGAGTGCAAAATTGTATGGCTAGTGTGAAAAACAGGTATGGTGATTCCTGCCTGTAAATCCAGCACTTGGGAGGCTGAGGCAAGAGGATCATTAGGGATTTGAGGCCAGCCTGTTCTACATAGCGAGACCCTGTGTCCAAACAAACAATTATCTTCACATTCCCAAACAAACCCAGTCATAGTTACATACATGTGAAAGGAAAATATGTCCACACAAAGACTTGGAAGAACTCATAGCAGAAGTATGCATGTCAGTCCCCAGCGGGAAATAACTCATCTGTTGGTGAATGGATAAGCAAAGTAGGACACACCTGAACTATGGAATATTAGTCGTGGAAAAAATGGAATATAATCCACACAATGATGTAGATTAAACTCAGAAATACTAGGCTGAGGAATCAAAGTCACACACCAAAGCTCATGTACCATATGGTTTCACTTATGCAAAATTCTAAAAGTGCAAATGTTCAGTGACAGAAAACAGCAGTGGCCACTTGGATAAGGAGAGTTATTGGCTGCATAGAGCATCAGAGCAACTTGGGGGAGTGGAGTTGGTATGTCCTTGATTGTAGTGAAAGCTGCACGGCCATACTGAGCCAGGTAGATCATCCATTAACGAGTGCATCTACTATGAAAGAATTATAAGCAACTGATATGTCAATTTAAAAAGTTTCTTGCAAAATACTTTAAATATTCTGATATGACTAAATGTGTGCGGTACTCCAGTAAAAGTCTTGATTATTAAGGATGCAACAATACAAAAAAAATACAAGCGATCTGGGAACGTCTAATGGCCATACCAAGGGCTACTACATACTCCACAGGCAAAGGGAGGCGGAAGGGGAGGAGGACCGTGGCTGATGCCAGAATCAGCCGATCAGCTGATCAACCGGCCAGTCCAGGAGCAGAGATGGCCATATCCACCCCAGTGCAGCGGCTGACACATCCGCATCAAACCACTGCACCATAACCCGGAAGCCCCTCGCAGTTCTCCCGAGGTGCAAGGGCTCTGGCTCAGCTCACTGCGCGGCTTGTAGGCCTTCTCCAAAAGGAAGAAATAAATAAAATTGTGATACTATCCACTCTTAAATCCAGTGAAAATAAATATTTTAAGACCTAATGAAAGGATCTCCCTTTTTCTTTTTTTATGGAGCTGGGAACGGAATGAGTGACCCTCAGCAGGCTAGGCAAGCGCTCTACCATGAGCTACCGCCGCAGCCCCTCCTTTCTTGTTAGTATTTCAGTTTTTCAATGTTTCATTCCCTTGAAGCACAGCATATTTTGTTGGGCTTTGGGGGAGGAGGTTGGCGAGCTGGAGATGAAAAGCTGGCCCTGGCCCTGACCCCGGCCCTCGCCTTGCCCAGGCACTGGAACCTGTGCCCACAGGGCCAAGCCCCAGCATGACTCAACAGGGTCTGGGAACAAGTCCTCTTGGCTGGCACAAGGGGCTTTTTCTTTCTTTTCTTGGGCCAGGGTCTCACTATGTAGTTCAGGTTGGTCTTGAAATCACTATATACCCCAGGCTGGCCTTGAACTCATAGTGATCCTCCTGCCTCAGCCTCCTGAGTTCTGGGATTACAGGCATGGGTTTCCCCACCCAGGTAGCCCAAGGGGCTTTGTAGAGGGTCCTTGGTGAAGGATCCCAAGGTGGGGACTCTGTGGCACTAGCCAGACCCAACATCATCATGGAGAGGCCCTATAGGAGGGCGGCAAGAGGGCTGGGTCCAAGGGGAAGTGGGTGGGGGGAGGGGCAGGGCCTCTGGAAGCTGAAGTGGAGGAAAGCAGAGTGTGCTCCAAGAGGCCCTGGGGAGCCTGCTGGCCCACAGCTGCGTTTCAGATCTTAGGGGCTCAGAGGTTTGTGCTGTTTTAAGCCACAGTGGTACTAAGTGGTGACAGGAAGGGAACTCCATAATGAAAGGAATAAGCTGTGGATGCACTGAAATGGATGAGTCTCGGTCAGGCTCTGGGAAAATGGACAGGCTCAGAAGTGACATGCCGCGTCGCTGTTCTTGGGATACTCTGGTACAGAAATCAGCACAGCCACCTAGCTGTCCCTGTGGACACGTGGACAGTAATGACTTGTCGTCTGGGGCCACTGTGAGCGGGGGTCCTGAGCATTGCCCACATATGGAAGGCTTGGTCCGAGCCCCTGGTACCATTGGAGGTGGGCCTGTAGGAGGCAGGGCCTGTGGGAGGAGGTGATGTCACTGCAGACATGGCCCTCTGGGGACCATGGGACACCGGTGTCTTCTGTCATTCGGCGAGCAGCCTCCTCAGCCTTCCCACGGGCTCAGAGGCACTGGGCCGGGTCACTGCGGGCTGCAGCCTGAAAGCCAGACACAACAAACCTCTCCTCCCGGCAGTGGATTGTTTCAGGTATTCCGTCATAGTCATTGTCACAGTGGTTTTTACGCCACAGCAGGGGTGGGTGCAGCAGGAACTGAGCCTTGCAGGGCCACCTGGGCTCCGTGCTGAGACCACCTGAGCCAAAGGCCACTGAGGCTCCAGAGTGCAAGGGGGGGAGCCGACCCACCCCTCCTCCCCTCAGCAAAAGCCATGGAGCCCGCCCCACAGGATCACAGCATGGATCCTGGCAGGTCCACAGCCCCCCAGAAGCTCCTGTCCTCTCCCTAGCACCACCCTCCCCAGTCCTGCCTTGCAAGTCAGCCTGCCCTGCCATGAGACATTTGTCCCCAGTCCTCAGCAGCCCACAGCCCACATCCCTGAGGACCTGCCAGCTCCAATGGGTCCTGGACAGTTCAAGCATCTGCAGGGTGGAAGGACCAGCTCAGGGGCCCCGGGGTGAGCCTAGGGTAGGGGCTGGGCTGTGGGAGCAGAAATAAAGAATCGGCCACTCTCCTGAGCACCTTTCATAGAAAACTACACGTAATCCCCACAATAGCTTTTTTTTTTTTTTTCCTTTGTATCAGGAATTGAGCTCAGGACTAGGCAGGCACTCTGCCATTGAGCTCTGTTACCAGCCTCTTCCCACAAGAGCTTTTGAGTCAGACTCTGTTTTATGTATATTCTGCTGATGGAGAAATTGAGGCACAAAGAGGTTGGGGAATTTGCCCATAAAGTCAACCCAGCCCTGAAGAACAGAGTCACAGGTGAACCTTGGTACAAAGCAAGTGTCACAGCCATGATACTGCGCACCCCTCCCAGGACTGACAACAGACACCAACACCTGCCACCTCTGTCTCTCCCCAGGTGACAGCTCAGCAGGAAGCAGCAGCCAGGGACAGAGTCAACTGGAGCCAAACCAGGGACAGACAGCCTCCAGTGGCCAGGGATAGCTCAGGCTTGAGTCCTGGTTTTACCTTTTACACTCAGTAAGACCTCAGCCAAAGCATTCCACCAGTAGCTGCCTCAGTTTCCCCATTGGTAATGGTACCTTTGTGACCACTTGACCAGGTGCAGTTCTCAGATTTAAGAAACAAATCTGAGGGGCTGGGGAGGTGGCTCAGTAGAATAAGCACTTGCCTGGCAAGCGAAAGGGCCTGAGTTCAATCTCCGGTTCCACCAGAAAACAAACAAACAAAAAAAAAAACACACATTAAGAAACAAATCTGAGAGCTATCATGAAGGTGATTGAAGAATCCCTAAATGGCTGGTGGGGATAGTGCTGCATACTTTGTAATCACAGCACTTGGGAGGCTGAGGCAGGAGGGTCCTGTGAGTGTGAGAGCTATATAGTGAGATCCATTTCCAAACAACTGATCAATAAATCAGCAAACAAACAAACCAGACCTGGCAGGAGTGGAGCCCTAGGCGACCGTGCATTGTAACACATACATATGACTGTCTTGGTGGCCAGGTTCTGCTCAGAGGGCAAATCCAGGACTGTGTTCCCCCAGCAGAATGCTCTCTCGGGTCCTCCAAGCCACCAGTGACAGCCTCAGCCCCATGCCGAGGTAGAAGCCAAGAGGGCAAATGCCTCCAGTTCTTCACTGCAGGGTCACACAGGACACACAGTGTTTCAGCAGAGTGTCACCTCTTCATGAAGATTTGCCTGGCCACTGTCCCCAAGCACAGCCTCTGGCTGGTGACAGGAGCCACCAGTGGAAAGCCTCAAAAGCAAAGGGCAAGCAGGGATCTTTGGTCCCCTGTGACAGAACAGCATCCTCCTGACAGAGGGCCACACTCTGACTCAGGAGCTGGGTACCTGCCACTCCACACATGAGGGGGTGCGGATGGGACCACAGGAGGACTGCAGGGAGGATCTTGGATGGGAGCACCCAGGGTCTGTGGGAGGCAGCATTCTCACGTGAACCCTTAGAAACAGGAAATCTTCCTGGCTATGGAGGGGCTCATGCACAAGCAGCAGAGCTGAGAAAGGGAGGGCACAGGGCTGCTGGAAGCTGAAGAAGCCGGAAGCGACTTCTCCCACCCTGACACCTGGTGGCCGGCACGATGAGCAGCGGAGGGGCGGCAGTGCAGGTGGTGCCCCATATCCCAGAGCAATCTTACCCGCAGTCTCTTTCCCTCCGGTCCTCCGATTCTCTGCTTCCTGGCCATCATGAGGTGAGCGGCCTTCCTCCCCCAGGTAATTCTGTCATGTCTCTTCAGTGTCTCTGTCACCAAAGCAATAGAAGCCGAGAACCTGGAGCCAGGTCAAACCCACACTCCCTCAAGTCATCCTCAGGCCTCTGTGACAATAATAAACAGCTAACACAGCTTTTTTCCACCCCGTGACAAATACCAAGGGTATGTTCCTACAGAGGCAGATCTGTCGCAGCTCAGGCTTCAGAGGTGTCATATGGTGGCCCCTGGCCCTTGCCCTGTGCCTGTGGTGGCCTGGCATGTCATGTCAGGGGCATGAGGGGAGGAGACCAGTGAGGACTGCGCGTTCTGAATGCATCTGTTTGTCTCTGCCTGTCGGGTCCTCTCTGCCCCAGCGCCCCAGCTCCCACAGTGGGGAGGACTCCCCAAAGCATCAAAATCAGCATCTTGGGAGGGAACAGGCTGAAGGACCAGGTGGAGGATTTAGGCCACACCATGGTCACGGCTAGCTTGGCCGCGCCCTACATGTTATTCAGTTCTGAGCTCCTCTGATGGACCTGGGGAGAGATCTCCACATGGGCTCAAGAGCAGCTCCTGGCAGCGGTGGTGGCTCCTCTGAAAGCCCCACCTGCCCTGCTTGGTCTGTGGACTTCCCGTCGCCCCTGGGAGAGCAGAAGCTGGGACCCTGGTGCCTCCTCCTCTGCCTACCAGGGACTGTGTGCCTGGGATGGGCAGGCTGCTGCCAGGCCCTGTCAGTTGCCCCCTCACTCTCAGACTTCCTCCGGCTCTGCGGGAGGCCCAGCCGTGCCAGCTAGCACGTGTGGCACATCACTCTGGGTTGCAAAACATATCCGGCATGGCAGTTGGTGAAAAGTTATGCAATCGCCACCAACTTACGGAAACCACCACGACATGGTCCGGGACAGGAGAAGCGCCTGGCTTTGCCAAGCTTGCCAAGGCTTAAGCAGCATGTCAGAGACCTGAAGGTGGCACAGGCCACTGTGGAGTGTCAAGAACTGGGACACATCTGCTCTGCAGTTTCTTGGAAGCATGCAGCTTGTGACACTCCTGGACAGCTGGCACTCTTTCCTTTGAGGGTCCCTTTCATATGCTGCAACCCTCAGCAGCCCCATAGGCCCCAAGCTCCTCTGTATGAGGTCAGCCTTGGCTTGGGGACAGGGACAACCAGTGAGAGGCTGGAGAGCCCAGGCCAAGGTGGCTCAGCCCAGAGAACGAAGATCAGATTCCAGTCCCACTCCCCAAGGCTCACGGGGCTATGCCAGGCAGCAATACAGGTAGTATTCCGGGACATAGGTGGCAAAGAGAAGGCTGTGGCAATGTCTCACAGGGCAGAGTGCAGCTCTGCATTGGACCGTCCTGCCATCAGAGAGCTCAGGGAATGGCAGGGAGGCCTCTTACCACAGAAGGAGCCCAAAGGTCACCTAGGCTCCTGTCCTGGAGGGGCCGCTCACCTGCCATGAGTATACCATTCTGAGCAGGCGCTCAGCAGTGTGTGGGAAGGATTCTGCAAGTCAAACAAGACACCAGGTGGGTGCAGCCCCCTGAATTTCTCCTGCACCTCTGAACCCCTCCACAGCTCTGACCAGGAGGGTCAAGTTCAGCTCCCTGGAGCTGAGGCCCAGCTCCGTTCACCCCCACCCATGTGGCTGGGACGGTACTTTCCCTTCACTAGCCCTGGTTTCTTCTCCATGAGTGACAAGAGATGGACAGGAGAGCCCAGGTGCAGGCTGAGCACTCAACAGAAAGTCACTGGATGTGGCGGTGCAATCCTGAAATCCTGGCACTTTGGGACACTGAGGCAGGACAGCAAATTCAAGCCCAGCCGGAGCAACTTAGTGACTTAGAGAGACTCAGACTCAGAATAAAAAAGAAAAAGGGATGTAGCTCAGTGAGAAGGCCCCGGGTTCAATCCACAGTAGAAAGAAAGAGAGAGAGAAAGAAAGGAAGAGAAAAAGAGAGGAAGAGAGGAGAAGGAAGGGAAAGGAAGGAGCATTTAGTTTGATTTACAGCCCACTACCGGCTGCTACCGTCCCAGGCTCATACGTGGAGCTCCTGGTCCCTGGGAACGTGACCTCCTTCATCTTCTCTGGTGCTTGAGGAGGGCATGATGAACACTGGTTGAGGGGTTCTGGTGACCATAATGTTTCATGGGGGGGCTCTACACCTTGCTTTTGAACCTGGTAATCGACCTGAGGCCCCTGTGCATGCTGGGATACACTGGCCTCTTCCATCCTCTTCAAGGCTGCGCTGCTCAGTGAGTGTCATGGTCTCTACCTCTCCCTCAGCGAGCGGCGCGAGGCTGTTTCTACGGCCTCACTCTGCCAATGCCAGGAGTCTCCACCGCCATCCAGGGTGTGGCTGTACAGGCTGCTCAAGAGAATTCCCAGAGACCCATCACACGGGACAGGCACTCATCACTGTAGGTGGACAGGCAGGTGGACATTCGTTAATAAATAACGCCGTGGGAAAGCTCCAGTGGTGTATGCTGTATGTTCTTCAATAATTAGATTGACTTTACAAAGCTGCAAAGGAAGGGCTGGGGCGGGGTGCAAGGCCCTGGCTTCCATCGCCTAACATGTGTGAGCACTGAAAGATAAGCACATGAACCAATAAAATTGCAAAAAGAATGAATGCTCTCTGTACGTAAAAATAGACACCCCTGCTGTCTTACAGAAGCGAGTTCCTCCCCTGCCTCTCCCATCCCTTCCCATCCCCTTCCAGGTGGGAGCAACTGGCACGTACACTTCCTTGGCAATTACAAAGGTCCAGGTAAATACAGACTTTTCCCCCTTGTAACTGATATACAGATGAGATTAAAAAAAAAACAAAAAAAAAAAAACTTAATTTTTTACTTGACTCGCATATCTTGGATGTCATTTTATGCCAGTATATTCATGTCTGGGTCTTCACTTTTATTTATGTTTGTGGAGAGGGGTCTTCACGTTTAATAGTTGTATAGAACATTATTGTAAGATGTCATAAGAAATTTGCTCTGTCTTCCTTCGTGGATAGGTGGGTTATTCTCCATCTCTTGCTGTCGTACATAAGCTTTCAGCGAGTAGTCTCCAACCCGCATCTTGTGAGCTTTGAAAATACATTGGCCTAGCACAAATAAAACTAGTCCTAGAAGCATTGAAAATTAGGTGTTAGAAGATCAGAATTCGTTAGCCTGGGGGCAGGGATACAAGGTGGGCTTTTGGGGTGAGAGCTGAGAATGCTCTGGGTTTTGACCTCTGTAACAGTTACATGGATTTGTACAGGTAGCGAAAATCCACCCAAATGTGCACATGTGGGCTGGGGTGTCCCCCAGTGGCACAGCCTTTGCCTAACGTGTGAGGCCCCTGGTCGTGTCCCTAGCACTGAAAGGAGAAGGAGATGCATCGGTGAGCTAGTGGTGCGCCTCTCTTTACATATCCAACACTATAACTTAGCATTTTACTATAAATTTTACTTTCTTAGGAAAGGTGAGATATGATTAAAGTTCTACAACAAGGTGAGTTCTGGCTGGTGCAAAATGTATATGCTGAACAGTTAGGAAATTTGCTCACAGGAATGAGGCAAACAGTTATAGCAGACACAGGATGAGATGGGAGTGAATTTATCCAGGGGGGCTTAATAGGTCCAGGGAGCTGAGAGGGCTTTCTGAGGAAGGGACATTTCAGCTGAAACTGGAAGCACTACGAAGCCCACTCTGTATTTTTTTTTCTTGGTTTTCAATCACATCCTGTATTCTTGTCTGCCTGGTGATTCATAATTGGTTAGCATACTTAAAAAGTGTTGAGAGTGTATAAGTCCTATTATCTTTCTTCAGGAAGGATTTAAATGGTGCTAGGAGCATTACCAATCTTATATTATCTTAATCAAACCAGGGAGATGATTTGAAACTAGCTGTCAGTTCCCGTGAGGGATAGCTTACTTCTGGTTTTTTCTTTTTTTTTCTTTTAGGGAAGGGTCTACAGGGTGTTCACTTGTAGTGATCCACCTGTTTACAGCCTCCCAAGAGCTGGGATTACAGGGGCACATCACCATGCCCCGTCTCAAAATTGTACTTGTTTTATTTTATTTATTTATTTTGTGGCCGGCTCAGCCCACAAGGGAGCGGGGCTGGTGCGGCATGGAGAGCCGGGGATTTGTACCACAGTCCCTAGGCTCACCTAAGCTTGCCTAAGTAGGTGCTTCAGACCGCTGAGCTATCCTGCCGGCCCTGGTTTGTTCTTGCTTGGGTTCTGTTTTTTGCTTTTCAAGGTGGGGCTTGTATGCTCCCCAGGCCAATCTCAAACTGCTGGGGTCAACTGATTCTCCTGCCTCAGCTGAAGTGGCTGGGACCATGAACACGCACCACTTCCTGGTTTGTTTGGTTTTAAATGACAGGGCTATTGAGATTTAATTCAGGGGCCAGCAAAATAGCTGAGGCTGGGGAAATAGCTCAGTAGAATAAGTGCTTGCCTGGCAAGCACGAGGGCCTGAGTTCAGTTCCCAGTGAGAGAGAGAGAGAGAGAGAGAGAGAGAGAGAGAGAGAGAGAGAGAGAGAGAGAGAGAAAGAGTGCAGGCCCAGGAGAGAGAGAGAGAGAGAGAGAGAACTGAAAAAATAAAATAAACCCCATATTTTTTTTTTACTGACTCCTCTTTTGTGTGTGTGTGTGTGTGCACGTGCTAAATGTTTTTATTTAATAATATACATTGCAAAGGCTCAACCAGAGACAATTTAAAAAAACAAATAAAAACACTACAGCAGAAGACACAGTGTCTTACACATAAATCAAGGACAGTAAAGACTAAAGAAGTGAAGAAGACATGAGAAAAGGCTGGTCTGCTGAGGTCAGGGCTCTTGGCAAGTCACTTGCTTTGAGTAGGTTTCTTGCAGGTACTTCTTAAATGCTGTGGGATTTTTCCAGAGCTCCGCAGCATGTGTGTTCAAAGGACTATCGATGGGTTCTCCTAGCAGGCTCTGGATGGATGGTAGGATGGTCCTGACATCATATAAGGCAGACCACTTGTCTTTGAGGATGTCCAGGCAGATGTTACCCTGGGTGTCCACACTGGGGTGGTAGCAGGGAGGGAGGAACTTCGCTGTGGGACCATGTAAGGGTAGCCACTGGGGAACTCCAGGGAGAGCTTATACCTCAGGTCTTCATACACTATGCCAGCTGCACCATGGACGGTCCCTACCCATTTGAAAAGGTTGTCTGACTCGGGGAAGGCAGAAATTCCTTTGTCACCAGACACCATGAGGGTCATCAGCTCCTGCTGTAACCTCTTGCCCACAGGGCCCCGGGCTGCGCCACCACTGGGCTCGGCTCCTTTACGGGCGGCAGTAATGCTAGCAGCGGCGGGGTCACGGTTTTGGGAGGCCATGAGGACGGCGCCGGCAAGGACACCCCTCACTCCTCTTAACAGTGACATCTCTATATCTCCTGTCTCCACACAACCACTAATCAATCATTTGTCTCTACAATTTTTCTTATTCTAGACGCTCCATATAAAGGGAATCCTGTTATATGAGGTCTTTGGTGGCTGGCTTCTCCCCCTGAGCATGTTTTCAAGGCTCGTCCAAGTTGGAGCGTGTGTCAAACTTCATTCTCCTTATGAATGAGTAATGTTCCCTTGTATGCATATATTTCATTTTGTTTGTCCACTCATTAGTTGAGTTGCTCAATAATAGCCAATTTTACATAGATATTTCTCCAAAGAAGAGGGGGCTTATGGGTTAGCTCAGGGGCTTGCAGGTTAGTTCAGTTGTTTAAGCGCCTGCTTGGGCAAACCCAGTCAGTCAGGACTGTGGTTTTATTTCCAGACCTGATCTTAAGGCAGCCTTAGCCAGCTTGGGAAAAAAAAAAAAAAAATCCTTCTCAAAGAAGAGATGCCACAATAAACCCACAGGAAGCTCTTCAGCACCCGAAGTCTTCATGGAAATGCAAGTTAAAACCAGGACATACAGTATTTTTTCTATCTGGTACTGTACAAATGTTTTCAATACCTTTTGGCATTGCCATCAGCATTTCTCTAAGCATTTCTGTGAACACGTTTTTGTTTCCCTTGGGTAGGGATCTAGGAACAGGTTTGCAGAATTAGAAACAGAATCACCTGTGCTTATTCATGTAAAGAACTGCCAGTCTGTTTTCCAGATTGATCACCCCATGCCACACTCCCAGCTGCAGTGTACGAGGCCTCCAGTTTCTCCTCTCTCCACCACTTATTATCACTATTATTATTATTATTATTATTTTGGAGGAACCGGGGATCAAACTCAGGCCCTTGCGCTTGCCAAGGAAATGCTTACTCCACTGAGCCATCTCCCTGGCCCCCAATTATTATTATTATTATTTTACCCTCTTATTTTAACCATCCTACCAGATAGAAAGCAGTACTGTATCTTCTGGTCTTAACTTGCATTTCCATGAAGACCAAGGATGCTGGATATCTATCTTCCTGGCTACTGGCATGTCTCCTTTGGAGTCTTCGGAGAAACGTCTATGTAAGTCTTTTGATAGGTATGTCTTGTGTGGTTTGCCTGTTAGTGAGCTGTACAATTTCTTTGCGCATTCTAAGTACAAGTCCTTTATCAGAGACATGACCCTGTGAGTTGCTGTGCCACTTTGTTGATGATTTCATTGAAACACCAACGCTTTTCATTTTGAAGAGATTTCAGTTCTCAGTGTTTTTATTGGTTGTTCATGTTTAGGGGTCACACCTGAGAACCTATTGTCCGACTCCAGATCTTTCTTGTTTACCCCTATGTTCTTCTAATAATTTTCTAGTTCTGAGTTTTATACTTAGATCTTTGATTCCTTTGAGTTAATTTCATATGATGGAAGGTGTTATGGTTTGTGTACAGGTGCCCCCCCCCCCAAAGCCTCATGCAGTCATGGGCCTGGGGAAGCTTTTGGAGTTTGAGATTGAAGTTAGCTGCCAGAGCCGCTGCTGCTCCTTTTGCTGTTTGGCTCTTTGTCACAGCCATGGAAGGTTGTTCTCTGCCGTGAGTTCCCTGCCTTGGAGCCAGCTGAGTATGGATTGAAACCTCCAGTAACTGTGAGCTAAATAAACCTTTCCTTCCCTCATTTTGGGTGTCGGGTATTTGTCCCAGCAACGAGAGAAGAGCAACTGAGACCGAAGGTGAGGGTCTGTGGTGGACTGGCTAACGGCCCACTTGTAACACTCAGTTGAACTGAACTGCTGTGCTGCTGGGTGCGGAGGGCCCACCTCAGGATTTTTGCCAACCACAGCAAACAAAGAGAACTTGAGTGGAAGACGGTGAGCCGTTGTTTGAACTGGAGGAGCTCGTCATGCAGGTTTTCCTGATATGAACTCATCTGTTCTTGTCGGAGGAGCTTGGGTTTGTGCTGCCACTGAGGATGGCTGTGGTTCTTCTCACAGGAGCCCGGGTCCTCACCTTGAGCGTTGCTTCCTGGCTCCAGTGCAGATCCCTCAGCCTGCTGGCACTGATCCTTCGTTTATCTGGTGCAGACTTTCTAGCTTCCACTGTTGATCTTTGGAGCTTCTCGGTACAGATCCTTGATACAGGATGCATGAGACATTGCCACGGGCACTAGGTTTTCAGACAGACTACTGCAGAATGCTGCCATGGGATCCAGGTCCTCAGCTGGACTCTGGGTATCTAATATCTGGACAGATTTCCAGCACTCTTTTGCATTTGACTCTTTGGGTGGATATTACAAAATAATCCTATAAATCAAGTACTCTGTATTAAAATATTTTCCCTTGTAAACACTGACAACAAAAGCTCCCCACCTTCTTCTGACATGTGACTATCCATGTGTCTTGGAACTATTTGTTGAAAAAAAACTATTCTTTCTCTACCTTGCCAACATTATGAAAAATCAGTTGATTACAAATGCACAAGTTTGCCAGGTATGCAACTCAGTGGCAAAGTGCCTGCCCAGCAAGCAAAGGTCCTGAATCTTAAGAAAAATAAATAAATAAATAAAAGAAAAGAAAGAAAGAAAACAAATGAACAGGTTGGATTTTCACTTCTAGTCCATCAGTCAAGTTAAAAAAAAATCACAAAATGTGAGTTTTCCTTTGTTCTTTCTCTTCAGTATTATTTTCCCCCTGAAACCCCGTATGACTTCAGAGCCAGATTTTTGCAGACACTACTGTGGTTTGTATCTAGATCT
The DNA here is from genome assembly GCA_004027165.1 of Ctenomys sociabilis. NCBI lineage: Eukaryota > Metazoa > Chordata > Mammalia > Rodentia > Ctenomyidae > Ctenomys > Ctenomys sociabilis. The sequence continues at coordinate 13,291 of PVKA01046742.1, forward strand.
CTCCCCCAAGCCTCACATGCTCATACTGATTGAATCCTAGGGCACGATAGCTAACTGTGCGCCCGGCAGGCAGGGCCTGCTCGGGGGAGGTGGGCACTGTGGGCATGGCTGGCGGAGAACAGCTCCCTCCCAGCTCCTCCTCTCTCTGCTTCCCAACTGCCACGACACGAGCAGCTACCTCTGCCCTTCTCTTGTTGTGCTGTTTTCACCCTGAAGTCTGCTGAGCTCGAGCTGCAGTGTCAGGCAGAGAAGCCTCTCCTCTTTTAACTTGTGGGTTTCAGGTGTTGTCTCAGTGAGGAGAAAGTAATTGAGACAAGAGCCAGAGCTGATTCCGGCAGAACTGTTGACAACGTAGGCATTCAAGGGAAAGGTGTCACTGTTTTGTTTCCCTGCCATTGATGTTGTTGTGGAGGTAAGGTCTCACTGTCTAGTTGAGGCTGGCCTTGATCTGACTACATATCTCAAGCTGATGGATTCATCACTATCCTCCTGCCTCAGCCTCCCAAGTGCTGGGATCATAGGCATGCAGCACCATGCCCAGCATGTCAGCTCAAAAGTATTGTTGAGCTTTTTTGTTTCTTTCTTTCTTTTTTTTTGGTGGAACTGGGGATTGAACTCAGGCCCTTGCACTTGCCAGGGAAACGCTTATTTTACTGAGCCATCTCCTGGCCCCCAATTTTTTTTTTTGAGCTTTTATTGTTTCTTTCTTTCTTTTAGAAAAGTATTGTTTTCAAAAAAAATATTGTTGCCAGGCGTGGTGGTGCATGCCTATAATCCCAGCACTGAAGAGGCTGAGGCAGGAGGATTGTTGTGAGTTCGAGACCAGCCTGAGCTACAAAGTGAGCTTAAGGCCAACCTGAACTGCATAGTGAGACCCTGTCTCAAAAAGACAAAAAAAAAAAAAATATCGTTTTCACACCCGTGAACATGGAATGGCTTTCTGTTTTTTGTTGTTGTTGTTGTTGTTGTTGTTGTTGTTTTGGTTTTTTTGTCTTTTTGAGCTCACAGAAATCCTCCTGCCTCAGCCTCCCAAGTGCTGGGATTACAGGCCTGTGTCATTACACCAGGCTGGCTTTCTGTTTATTTAAATTTCCTTTCTTTCTTTTTTTTTTTTTATATTTTAGGGAAGGGTCTACAGGGTGTCCAGGGTTTCACTACTAGATTGATTCATAGTGATCTGCCTGTTTACAGCCTCTCAAGAGCTGGGATTACATTGGATACACTGTATCATAGAGATATATGTATACCTATGTTTATATATACAGCACAATGTGTGATAGCAAAATCTTGGAAACAACCAAGATGTCCATCACATGAAGAATGGTTGAAAAAGATGTGGTATTTCTATATAATGGAGTATTACTCAGCTATTAAGAATGATAAGTTTGAAGCATTTATACTGAAGTGGATGCCACTTGAACATATACTCATAAGTGAAATAAACCAGACACACATGTGTAA
>PVKA01046743.1:0-14743 GCA_004027165.1 Ctenomys sociabilis
TTTTTTTTTTTTTTTTTTTTTTTTTTTTTTTTTTTTTTTTTTTTTTTTTTTTTTTTTTTTTTTTTTTTTTTTTTTTTTTTTTTTTTTTTTTTTTTTTTTGTCTTTTTTGAGACAGGGTCTCACTGTGCAGTTCAGGCTGGCCTTAAGCTCACTTTGTAGCTCAGGCTGGTCTCGAACTCACAACAATCCTCCTGCCCCAGCCTCCCGAGTGCTGGGATTACAGGCGTGCGCCACCACGCCCGGCCCTAGTTTCCTATTTAAACTTATCTAAAAATCTTTCTCTTCACATTTTCTCAACTTTCTTACTTTTGCTGTCTCTTCACCATCACTCATTCTCTCTTTTTTTGTGACAGTCTGACTATACGTAATCAGGCTGGTCTTGGACCATGCAGTACCTACTGGCCTTGAACATTGGGTGATGCTCCTGCCTTAGCCCTCTGGATGCCCCATACTCACCTTCTACTAGTAAATAATTTAACTCTGTGATGGTGCTTTGAACTTGCCTCCCTTTCTAAATCTAATTTGCCTGCCTATCTGCTTACCAGCATTTCTCCACTTTCAAATTAATTTTGTATAACTCAATACTTTCTTACTCTACACTACCTATTTCTTTGGGCAATTCCATTTACTCCAATGGTTTCAACTACAAGCTCTGCAAGTAATGCAGCTTTACTGTGATTAATTGTAGCTTCTTATTATGAATGAACTTCAATCATTGTTTATTACACTTCAGTGCAAAGCAGACACTACCTGCACCTAATAAAAGACAAACAAAAGGTCTAATATCATGAGATACTACTTGTTCAAGATGGAATTTGAGGTCAGAAGTTTTCAAATAACAAGTTTGAGCAGGCATATACATGTACAGCCATTCTCTTCCTCAGGCATAATATACACTCACAGATCAAAAGCCCTGAAAAACCCTGTCGTAAGATCAAGTTCTAACTAGTTATCACATTTGCTTGTCAATGAAACTTTTATCCAAATAAAGCTCATTAGTGTCCTCTGGCAGTAAATAAATTTAAAACTATAGATTTTTTTAATTAGACTAGATTTTGAACTCTGGCGCTTTCCTTATCCGTAAATAAAAAATAACAGCCACTTTAGTAGGTTTTTGAAGAAAGTGAACTTTATAAAGTTCTTAGTACAATGGCTAGTACCCAAGGAGTAAAAAAAGATATGTATTCTTAATTGTACGTCTCTACCCAAGGAGTAAAAAAGATATGTATTCTTAGTTGTAGATCTCCAAAGATGCTCCCTAAAGTGACATGTTGAAAATGTGAAATTTACTTGAGCTTTCCTATTTGAAATCAAAAGGTGGTCCATACCAAAATGTTACGTGAAATAAAGCAGACATACACACTAAAATATCACATGGTTTCTCTTATACGAGGAACTCAGAGTAAAATAAATAGAAGTATGGAGACAGCTTTTTCAAAGAGGAAGGAGATCCACAGATGGAGAAGGAAGGAGGAAAGAGCGGAAGGAGTGGATAAAAGAGGAATTAAAACATGTTACACCTCTACACAATGAATGTAAACATCATGTACAGCACAAATGCACCCCAAAAAAGGCAGGCAATCAAGAGATGGGCAGAAGGAAGAGAGGAAGGGAAGGAAAAACATAATTAAAATGTACTATGCAAGCCAAGTGTGGTGATGCATACTTGTAATCCCAGCACCTGAAAGGCTGAGGCAGGAGGATCACTGAGTTCCAGGCCAGCCTGGGCTACAAAGCAAGTTCAAGGCTAACCTGCACTCCAAAGTGAAATCCTATCTTAAAAGAAAACAAAAAACCAAGACCTAGGAGCTGGGGAGATGGCTCAGTGGAATAAACGTTTCCCTGGCAAGAGCAAGGACCTGAGTTCAATCCCTGGTTCCGCCCAAAAAAAAAAAAAAAAAAAAAAAAAAAAGACATGTCATTTACAAGTATCAACCTTCCACAAGGAACATAAACATTAGGTACCACACAAATGTACTAAAAATAGCTGTTATACTTAGGTTGTTTATCATTCCCACTTAATTTACTCTTCTGTATGTTACAGTTACCAGCTATATGAGCTACAAACATTTATTTTTGATTTGCTTAAACCAGCTAGAACTGGATTTCTGCTATTTGCAACTGTTCTTAGAAAAGTTCTAAGCAACACTATTTGTTTAGATGAAAATTTAGGGAGGGCTTATGCAGGCTCACTTTTTTTTAATCTTTATTTACAAGGTCTCACTATGCAGCTTGCAGTAATCCCTCTGTCTTGGCCTTTCCAGCATTGGGATTATAGGCATGTGCCACCATGCCAGTTTTTGGTGCCTGGGGTTCTGAGCCGGTACAGCATGTGGCACAGGGGATTGAGCTTGGGATCTTGGGCTTGCACCAGACAGGTGCTTAAACTGCCAAGATATCTCCCCAGCCCCTTAGCCTCAATTTTTGCAGTACCGGGGATGGAATTCTAGACCCTGCCAGGCAAGTGCTTATACCACTGAGCTATCTCTCCAGCCCCAGATTCACTTAAAACTTCAAATTTGGTGTTTTGTTTTCACTCTCTGCTGCCCTGCTACATCTTCTTCCTTTTGTCTTAATCAAATTCCTCTGTTAAGTATACTCACAAATTTTGATGACCATGTCACTTTGTATGGGCTCCAATTATCAACAACTCCAGATGAAATGGCAAATGTGTGCATGTAATTACAAAGAATCCAGAGAATCTCTTTCAATCAACTTGAGCACACTATCTCTTTTTTTTTTTTTTTTTTTGAGACAGTGTCTCACAGTATAGTTCAAGCTGGCCTTGTGCTCATTTTTGTAGCCCCCAGGCTGGTCTCAAACTCAGAGAGATCCTCCTGTCTCAACCTTCCAAGTACTAGGATTACAGGTGATTACACAGCATGTGCTACCATACCCAATTTGAGCACATTTTACTTCTGAGAATATATATAAGAAAGGGCTTGGGGATATAGCTCAGTGATATAACATCTGCCTAGAACACACAGAGTACAGGATTCAAACCCCAGCACTGCAAAAGAAAAACAAAATTAAATTTATAGCCAGGTATGGTGGCACCTGAATGTAATCTCAATTTAGCAAATCCCAGTCTCAAATTTAAAATAAAGGGAAAGTAGCTGGGCATGGTGGTGCACACCTGTACTCCCAACATTCAGGAGGCTGAGGGAAAGTAGGATCACTGTAAGTTCAGACAGTCTGGGCTATAGAGTGAGTTCAAGGCCAGTCAAAACTACATAGCAAAACAAATGGAAACATACAACAACAACTAAAAACAATTGAGTCAGATAAGACAAAGTGAATGGCATATGCTGCAGGATACTAATCAGCTTTTCTTCATGGTTAACAACCTAAGTTCACAGATCAAAATTGGAGAAATAGAAGAGCCACAAGGCCAGCCAACATTTTGGCCCTAGCCTTTCAAGGTCAACGAAGACTCAGGACATAGGAGAACCTGTACTGTGACATCATGAAACTCAGTTGAGCCCCAAATTTTCTGAACAAGGAGATTATGGAGCCACAGAGGAAAGAGACTGAAGTTCTATAGTGTGCCTGGGGAGAGTCACATGGATAGAAAACTTTCTCTCAGGCTCTCACAGAGAGCAAACTGGTCAAGCATGGCCGTGACTCATCCACATGGATGACACAGACAAACGATCTACAGAATAAGGTACAAGACTACAAGTTAAACCCTGAGGGGACTTCACTGACTTCATAAGAAACATAAAGTACATGTGTTGGTATACAGGTCTTGCTCTATCTAGGTCTTAGCCATCCTGCAGAAACATATAAAAATGAAGTACACACTGCGGGGCCATAATAATAAGTTGAGCTGTAAATGGCTATGGTTGATAACTTCTTCGGATAACTCACTATTGTTGTGGAATGCTGCACTGTGTTGGATTGTGTTGTTGGGTTCAGGCACCTAAAGTAGTTGAATGACAATGGAGTGCCCATGTTTGACAGGTGTAGACAAAGGAAGAGGTATAGAAAGGAAGAATCATGATGTGTGTGTATGGACAGTACAGTTGGGATAGATAACGCCATGCTTCTACATAATTCTATAAGAGGCAAGATTTGCACCAATGGTGGTTGGACTATTATGTCAGCTTCTAGTACTATGGACAACCACTAGGAAAATAACAAGGTAGAAAGTATTAATTATTGAATCTTTGATGTAATTCAGGCATAAAAAATAAGATTCACAAACAGCTACACTCTTATTTACTGATAAGAGACATATGCTAAATAATATCTGTAAGTATAATATCATATATGCACCTTATATGATACCAAAACATTATGAAAACAGTTTGCAATGTATTAATTTATCAAATCCATCTTGTCAAGGTATCTTAAAACTGTCTCATTGATATTTGTACTTCAATAAAACAAAAATAAAAGTAAAGACATGTAAATTGGAAAATAAAATAAACTACATAGCAAGCTGGGCATGGTGGCACAGGCCTGTAATCCCAGCACTTGGGAGGCTGAGGCAGGAGGATTGTTGTGAACTAGAGACCAGCCTGAGCTACAAAGTGAGCTTAAGGCCAGCCTGAACTGCATAGTGAGACCCTGTCTCAAAAAGACAAAATTAAATAAATAAATAAACTACATAGCAAAAATATCTCCAAAAAAAGGTGGGCGGGCCCTGGGGCCAAGCATAAGCATCTGCTTGGCATCACCAAGTCCTGAGTTCAATCCCCAGTACAAAAAAAAAAAAAAACAAAGAATTTAAAAGGGGTGAAGTGAGGAGGGGTTGGAATTACTTCAGTGTAAAAATCAAATTTTATCATAGAAAATTAAAAATGTATTTTGTACTCAAAAATTAATGTTCAAGACCGGGCGTGGTGGCACATACCTATAATCCCAGCACTCGGGAGGCTAAGGCAGGAGGATGGTTGTGAGTTCGAGACCAGCCTCAGCTACAAAGTGAGCCTGAGGCCAGCCTGAACTGCATAGTGAGACCCTGTCTCAAAAAGACAAAAAAAAAAAAAAAAATTAATGTTCATGTTACAAAACTCTAGTATGAGAATGGCTAAGCAGATTTTAGAATGTTTCTTATTACAAATTACTTCACAGGACCATTTCAAAGGGAAATCATGGGGGTGGTAATTCTTGAAAGATATAACTAATAAATACCAATGTCTTTAAAGGATTAACACCCTTTTCTCAAAATTCACTTCCAGAAACCATTTCCATAAGTTAACTATAGAAAAGGAACATAGGTGAATCAGACAGGGGTACAGAATTTGTTGAAGGATAAGGCCCCCCGAAAAGGTGGTAAATCAACATTAAATGAATGTGAATGGCATAGTGGCACACACTTGCAAACCTAGAATTCAACAGGCTGTTACAGAAGGATCCTGAGGATGACCTGGACTCCATAGTAAATTTTTTTTTTTTTTTTTTTTTTTCAGTACCAAGGATTGAACTCAGGATTTTGTGCTTGCCAGGCAAGTGCTTATTCTACTGAGCTATCTCCCTGGCCACCATAGTAAATTCAATACCAACCTGAAGGACACAGCAAGACAGTCTCATCAAAAAAAAAAAAAAAAAAAAAAAAAAAAAAAAAAAAAAAAAAAAAAAAAAAAAAAAAAAAAAAAAACCCTCTTAAAATGAGGCTAAGGCATGATTACACCTAAAGCTTTAAATTAGGAAGCACAAAATGATGCCACAAGAATGCTGCAATTTTCTAAGGTGTCTATTTTCCACAAAAGTTTAGGGGATATTTAAACAAATGTTATCAGAAGCACAGACAAACAATGTAAACATATACTTTCAAAAACAAAGAATGTCACAAGTCTCTAAAACACAAAGTGTGGGCAGGGGAGATAGCTCAGCAGTCTAAGCATCTAAGCACCTGCCTGGCAAGGGCAAAGACTCAGTTCTGATCCTTGATTGCACCTGGCTTGGTGGCACATAGCTGTAATCCCTTGCACTAGGGGAGGCTGAGACAGGCAGATCACTATGAACCCAAGCTGCATTGCAAAACCTTGTACCAACTATATAAATAAAAAAGATTTTTTAAAATAAATAAAACACAAAAAGTGGATATAATAATTGCATTTGGAAAGAGCTCTCAGGACTGCCAGAAGGGTAGTGCACACCAGTATTGTAGCTTTCTAAGAGGCTGAGAGAAGGCAAGGGATAACAAGTTTAAGGCCTCTGGCAACTTAGCACCTTACCTGGACCTTGTTTCAAAATAAAAAATTAAAGGGAAGACTCTAGATGTAGCCCACTGAGAAGGCCCTGCATTCAGTCCTCACAGTAGAGACATGCTGCTAAGGTCTCAGGGTTCGATGCTTCAGGCAACATTCCCAGAGACTGTTCACTTTCTCCAGGCCAAAAAAGTTTGAGGCTGTACTTAGGGGGGAGGGTTGGGTGGCCTCCTAAATAAAAGTGCAGTTGTTAACCCTGTCTCTACCAAAATAAATGACACACTACAAAACTGCAAAATGAAATGAAATAATCGATTCCTTGGGTGTTAAATTCATGTACAAGCGTGTCTACTGCTCCTCTTCTAAGTCCACGGGACAAACCTAACACCTGGGCTTGTGGTACCTTCAATGGCTGAATGGCATGTTTGACAAAAACTTGACAGGCTGGTGCTTATAACACTTTTGGGTTACCAAGACATAGCATACAAAACTCAAGTTGGCGACGGAAACTTTAAAACAATTTCAAAAATAAAAACACGCTGTTTTTTGTTTTTTTTTTAAGTAAAGGCCCAGAGACGTAGCTCAGCGGCGCAGCACCTGCCTGGCGAGAGCAAGGTCCTCAGTTCGATTCCCTGTACGAAAAGAAAGGCTTCAAATCCTTTGTTTGAATTTCGAAGCACTTTGGGAAAACAGGCTGCAAAAGAAAAAGCCATTAAGTGTGCCTATTTAGGAAAATGAGGCAAAATAAGGTATTTTTTGAGGAAAAAGTGGCAATTAGTAAGCCCCCGCCCTTCCGTCGGAGCAGCCGCCTGTGCCTGCAGGCTGGGGAGGCTAAGGCAGGAGCCGGGCGAGGCAAGCGCCGCGAGCTGGAGAAGCAGCCGGGAGCCGGCGCAAGGACGAGAAAGGCGTGGCAGGGGCAGCCGCGGACCGCAGGAGCCCGCGGAGCGGGGCGAGGTGCGACGCGAAGCTCGGATGACAGCTCGCGGCCTCACAGAGGGGCGGGATCGAGTGAGCCTTCTATTGTGCGCGCCCCCGCTCGCCCCTCCGGCCCCGCCTCGCCCAGCCTCGCCCTCACGGCTGGGGCCGCAGCGCGACGCCCACCCCGCGTTGCCTGCACCTTCCAGACAGGAGACAGCACCTCAGCCCGCCGACCCTCTCTCACCGGATGAAGATCGCCGCCTCCCGAGCTTCCTCCTGTCCATCTTTCCTTCGTCCTGCTGGAGTCACAGCTGCCGGCGCTGTCACCTCGAGACCCCTCAGGCTCGGGGGAGGGAGGGGGAGGGGAGAGAAGCCCTGGAAAATGCGAACTGCGCTTGCGCAATTGAAGCCGCAGCCGGCCCTTCGGCCGGAAGTCCTCGCCCCTCCCACCTCTCCCGGAAGTCATTTCCTGGGACTTGTTTTCTGTGCGGGCTGCTACGTTAACTACAACGATTGCTTAGCGCTACTCTTTTCATGATCGCTGCCCCTCTGGGAAAGCCAGTCCCGGTAGGTTTGCTGATTTGGAACCCCCTAAAGGAAAAAATTTATGATTTTTTTTCTAGTTTAAATGTCACAAGGTGACACTTGAAATAGGAAGGAAACGTTATTTTTTGCAGTAATACTTTGCTGGATCCACTGTCCTCAAGGAGTTTATCCTCAGACTCAGAAACAAAATACTTAAAACAGCAAATTCGCCTGGTACTGTAACCCACACTTAAATATAACCGCAAGAGGCCATTACCTACCACAGCTGTTAACATTTGGGGCATAAACAGTTTAGGACAACCCACCTTACAGGCCCCCTCTCGGACAGAAGCTTCTCTTTCTCTCAAAAAAGGTAGACCAAGGTTGTCATAAAAAAGACTCCTTTAAAATTATAATCATAGGGGCCGGGGAGATGGCTCAGTGGAGTAAGCACTTCCCTGGCAAGTGCAAGGGCCTGAGTTCAATCCCCGGTTCCGCCAAAAAAAAAATAAAATAAAATTACAATCACATGCCGTACGTAATGGGCCCTTTGCCCATAATCCCAGCACTCTAGGCTAAATCAGAAAGATCTGGGCGAGTTCGAAACCAGCCTGGGCTACAAAGTGAGCTCAAGGTCGCCCTTAGCTGGGTAGCAAGACCTTGTCTCAAAGGCAAAAAAAAATTAGGGCCCTAGAATAGCTCGGTAGAATAAACGCTGAGGGCCTGAGTTTAGTCCCGGGTTCCGCCAAAATAAATTAAATAATTAAAACTTGTCGCGGCCCGTAATCCCAAAACTCTGTAAGGCTAAAATAAGAAGGTCATAAATTGGATTCTAACCCTGGAGATTTAGATTGACCCAGTCTCAAAGATAAAAGAGTATCTCCCCAGCTCCCTAGCTCAAGGGACTAAGAGCCTGTTTACAAAAAGGGGTTAGATCCCTGGCTCCACGTGCGGGCCGGCCCCGCCCCCACACCTGCTGGCCCCAAACTGGCACTGTGAGCCAGCATCCAGACAAGGCCTGGGCACACAGGCCTGTAATCCCTTCGCTGGGAAGACTGAAAACAGGAGGATCATGAGACTGAGCTGCAGTGAGACCCTGTACCAAATATATAAAAAAGAAGTAAATAAATAAAACATGAGCTGGGGAATTAGCTGAGGGGCATAAGCCTGCCTGGCAAGCTTAACGTCCTGAGTTTGATCCCTGTTACAAAAAATATTTTTAAGATGGGATATAGCCCAGAGAAAGGCTCTAGGTTAAGTGCTCAGAATAAAGGGAAGAATTCTTTTAGTGTGTTGGCAATAGTGAACTTTCTATTAATTCACATTATAATAGACCCTTCTAAATTAAAATTATTTGATATTAGAATTTCATCAGCCTAGGAAAGGGAAAAAATCAACTTCTTTGATCATAGTTAAAAAGGTCCTTCACAACTACTAAACTTTTTCTTTATTTGAGACAGGCCTCACTATGTAGTAGTCTGGGTGTGGGGATGCACCCAGACTTTATGACAGCTGATGTATGAAGATCTCAAGTTAGGCCAGCCTGGGCTTGCTCTCTCTCTCTCTCTCTCTCTCTCTCTCTCTCTCTCTCTCTCTCTCTTGCTCTTGCTCTCGCTCTCTGTCTCTGTCTCTCTCTTTTTTAAATTATATGTATTTGGTACAGGGTCTTACTACACAGGTCAAATTCATAACGATTCCTCTGTCTCAGCCTCCCCAGCCCTGGGATTACAGACATGCACCACCACACCTAGTTTAGGTAGCCCACTCAGCATGCCTGGGGCAGGCAGCCGTGACATGCTTTGCCTGGGTGGGGATCAAACCTGGGTCGCTGTGCTTGCCAGGCAAGCACTTAGACAACTGAACTATATCCCCAGCCCCATTTTTTTCTTTTTGAGATAGTATCACACTGTGTAATTCAAACTGACCTTGAACTCAGAGAGTTTTGTTGTTGTTTATTTGGAGAAAGTATGACTATCCAACTCAGGTTGCCTTTGAACTCTTCCTGATCTTTCTGCCTCAGCATTCCCAGAGCCTGGTCTACAGGCATATATCATCATGCCAGAATTTTTTTTAAAAAAACAAGGTCTCAATGTGTAGTCCAGATTGTCCTGGAATTCATGGAAATTCCAGAAACTCGGCCTCTCAAGAGATAGGATCAGGTGTGGGCCAGCACACCCAGCCTTACATTTAAAAAAATAAAATAAGAATACCTATTCAGCTACATTCCTGTCCTTTTTTCATGTGTTTTTTTTTTTGTTTGTTTGTTTTGTTTTGTTTTTGAAGCAGTTCCATTAAATTGTTCAGGCGAGGGTTGAACTATGAAGTCTTACAAGCATAGGTCATGTGTTTACAAGCATGAAGTCTTACAAGACTAGGCTTGCTAACCACTTTAAATATTCATTATATTTTTGTTTTTTATGCAGTAACTATAGTTTTGATAGTTTAAAGCCCTAGCCAGTCTTGGTTCCTGTCATTCCAGCACTCAGGAGGCTGAGACAGGAGGATCACCACAAGTTTGAAGCGATCCTGAGCCTACTTAGTTCAAGGCCAGTCTCAAGTATACAGAAAAACCCTATCTCAAAAACAAAATAGTTACAAATCAGTATAACACTGATCAATCCTTTATTACACCACTTAACAATTTTTTTGACAATTTTTTTGCTCAGTGGAATCTGCAAAAGACCTTTTCTTATCACAAGTGAATTGACTTTAGTACAATTTTTTTTTTTTTTTTTTTTTTGTCTTTTGTCTTTTTGAGACAGGTTCTCACTATGCAGTTCAGGCTGGCCTTAAACTCACTTTGTAGCTCAGGCTGGTCTCGAACTCACAACAATCCTCCTGCTTCAGCCTCCCAAGTGCTGGGATTACAGGCCTGCACCACCACACCCAGATGACTTTAGTACAATTTAATGTACATAGGCTTAAATAGGCACCAGAGACATTCTGACTTACCTAACTACTTTAAAAATTGAAATGAAGTTCCTTACCAGTATGCTCCAAAAAAGCCTAGATTCACAATAAAATTTTGGTGTTTTTTTTTTTCTGTTTGTTTTTGTTGGGTTTTTTGTTTTGTTTTGTTTGTGGTACCAGGGATTGAACTCAGGACTTTGCACTTGCCAGGCAGACACTTTTTCTACTGAGCTATCTCCCCAGCCACAATACAATTTTGGAGTATGGTGTTTTGTTGCTTTTCACCTCATTTTCCATAGTAATCAATTTTTATCTCAACAATGCTCTCTAGGTATTTTTCTTCTGCATATAAAAGAAGTAGTGCAACTCATAAAAAGACGCATATTAATTGGTTCAATCAGCTAGACTGGAGAGAGAGCTCAATAGAATAAGTGCCTGCCAGGCAAGTGCAGGATCCTGAATTCAATCCCCAGTACTGAAAAAAAAAAGACAATCAGCTGGGCTGGGCATGGTGGTTCACACCTGTAAACCCAGCACTTGGGAGGCTGAGGCAGGAGATTGCCATGATTTTAAGTTCATCCTGAGCTACATAGTGAGTCCAAGGCCATTCTGAACTACACAGCAAGATGCTGCCTCAAGAGAGAGAGAGAGAGAGAGAGAGAGAGAGAGAGAGAGAGAGAGAGAGAGAGAGAGAGAGAGAGAGAAACGAAATAGTCTGTACCCAAAAGTTAAAACCTGAGGGTATAGCTCAGTGGTAGGGCACTTAGCTAACATGAATGAGGTCCTGAGTTTGATTTCCCAGTGCCATAAGAAAGCAAAGAGAGAAGGGGGAGAAACAGAAATTGCAAGTTTTACTTATCCCAGGCTGACTTCCTGAGCTGTTAATTATAGTAAAAAGGCTGGCTTTCTTTTAAATTTTTTTTGTATGTGTCTTTTTTTGAGACAGGGTCTCACTACGCAGTTCAGGCTGGCCTTAAGCTCACTTTGTGGCTCAGGCTGGTCTCGAACTCACAACAATCCCAGCTTCCCGAGTGCTGGGATTACAGGCATGTGCCACCATGCCTGGCTTAAAAGGCTGGCTTTCTAAGCAGGTTACAACAGGTTGAGTGATACTTCCATAGTTGCATATGGTCTTGTTACTTCCCTTCATAAGTGTGAGTTCCTCACTACTTTGTATCATTACAAATATCTTAGGTTGAGTGCTTTACCATAAGTTTAAAAGCTAATACCTCTGTGAAATGCTTTAGTACAACTTACCCCAAGAAGAGCTTGGGAAACTGAAAAGTTTATTTTACTCTTCACAGCACTAACAAATATTGCTCTTTTTACTTGTTTTGTTTTGTTTTTCTTAAACAGGGTCTTACTATATAGCTCAGACTGATTTTGAACTAGCCCAGGCCTGGAACTCATGGTGATCCTACTGCCTCAGTCTCCTGAGTGCTGGGATCACAAGGCACATCCCAGCATTCTCAGCTCTTTTTACTTTTAGTGGTTAGTAATGTTTAGGAACTGAACTTCCAAAAATTAATCAGACTTACTAAAAATTAAATATGACTCCAATGAAAAAGTTCCACTGAGAGACAAAGGACTTCTTGCCTCTATTATTAAAATGTCCTTGAGAAAAATAGTAAATGTAGCCGGGCATGGTGGTGCATGCCTGTAATCCCAGCACTCGGGAGGCTGAGGCAGGAGGATTGTTGTGAGTTTGAGACCAGCCTGAGCTACAAAGTGAGTTTAAGGCCAGCCTGAACTGCTTAGTGAGACCCTGTCTCAAAAAGACAAAAAAAAAAAAAAAAAAAAAAAAAAAAAAAAAAAAAAAAAAAAAAAAAAAAAAAAAAAAAAAATAGTAAATGTTTCTAGGCCCTTGATCATTTGTTTAGACATCGCATTTTTGAGTTTTTGAAGAAAGTATTCAAATTACAAAAGCAGATAACCCACCTCAGGCTAATAAGCAGCCAAGAAGCTTCTATTACATGACTGACAGACAATTGACAAATCATTCTTCTCTTCTTGCCTTTCAAGTCTGTGGGGTTTTTCAGGCACTCAGTGGAGTGAGCAGGGCCTAATACATCATGGTCTCCAACATAGAAGTAAGATAACATATATTCAAATGCCATTGCATGGATCAGGGAGTAGCTCAGTAGAACAAGAGCTTGCCTGGCAAGTGCAAGGTCCTGAGTTTGATTTCTGATACCAAAAATAATAATAATAATAATAATAATAATAATAATAATAATGAATATAATAATTATTATTATTAGATAACCCTGTAGCTACTTCTTTGGAAAAAGCATTTCCTTTGGTCTTTGATAGTGGGAAAAAAATGCTCCTTAGACTCTTCCCCTAAGGTTCAATTTTTAAATACTTTTTCAAGGACTTGAAAGCCAAAACAATTGTTAATTCCTTTCAAATACACAATAAGTAAAACTTTCAGAAAAGGAAAGCAAATTGCTTCAGCAATTTCTCATCATCTGAGACTTACTTTTCTCTAATATAGATGTAGGTGGAAACTACCACTTCCATGTCATACACAATATCGTTTTCTGGTTTGAGGTTTGATTTATTACCTTTTTTTTTTTAAGTAGTAATGCATAAAAAATAAGATACACAAACAGCTACACTCTCTTTATTTAATGATAAGAGACATACGGTATAATAATGTCTGTAAGTATAATATCATGTATGCACCTTATATGATACCAAAACATTATGAAAACAGTTTGCAATGTATTAATTTATCAAATCCATCTTGTCAAGGTATCTTAAAACTGTTTCATTGGTATTTGTACTTCAATAAAACAAAAACAAAATAATAGTAATGCAAGAAGTAAAAATGACCAGTAAAGAAAGAAGTGTTCAAAATCACTGACCATTAGAGAAATACAAATTAAAACAACACTGAAATTCCATCTTATCCTAGAAAGAATGACCAAGAAATCAAATAATAACAAATGCTGGTGAGGCTGTGGGGGAAAAAAGGAATGCTTCTACATAGTTGGTGGAATGTAAACTAGTACACTATGAAAATCCGTATGGAGATGCCTCAAAAAGCTTGCTCTACTAAATTGTATTTTACCCAACAAGTCCCTTGCTAGATATCCTCCCAAAAGTATTCAAGATATCATGTTACAGTGATACATGCACACCCATGTGTACAAGAACACAATTCATAACAGCTAAATTTTGGAAACGTCCATCCATCAACAGATAAATGGATAAATAAAATCTGGTATTTACACACCATGAGTACAACAACTGTTCTATAAGAAAATTGTGAGTCTTTTTTTTTTTTTTTTTTTTTTTTTTGTCTTTTTGAGACAGGGTCTCACTATGCAGTTCAGGCTGGCTTTAAGCTCACTTTGTAGCTCAGGCTGGTCTCGAACTCATACCAATCCTCCTGCCTCAGCCTCCCGAGTGCTGGGATTACAGGCGTGCGCCACCACGCCCGGCTCAATTGTGAGTCTTTTATAGAAAAACGGATACATCTTTTGACCATAATGTTAGGTGAAATAAATCAGCCATACAAGCTTAAATATCTCTTTATGAGAAACTCAAATTATAAATAAAGAACAAACTAAAAGATAATAGGAAGTAGGAAAATATCTCTTTCTCAGACAGGAAGGGAATCAAGAGATGGAGGAAGACAGAGGAAGGAGAAGGAAAGGGAATGTAAAACAGAACTGAAATGTGCCATATAAAGGCAGCAAATGCACACAAGGAATGTAAATGTTATGTACTATGAAGATATATGTATAAAATACATATATAAAATAAGAACTTCAAGTCAGACTGGATTGTCAGCAAACCAGATATAATAGAATCAAGTTTTATTTATTTTTGTAACCAAGAAAAATAATCCCTCAAATACTGAATGCCAAATCACTTGCTCAGCTAAACATGCACACACATGCACACATGCATGCACATTCACAGTGAATATATTGGGTCTTACAGCCTATTGAGGAATCAGGAAATCAGTTTCATCATTAATATTTTACATTAAATTAATAATCAAATGTAAAGATCTTTCTTTGAAAAGTTAAGGCTTAGTATGACACCAAAGTACTTGGTGAAAATTAAATATTAAGTCAACTTTAATTCCTATAATATAACATAAAGGTAAAAAAGTAGTATCAGAGGCCAGGGAGATGGCTCAGTGGAATAAGTGCTTCCCTGGCAAGCACAAGGGCCTGAGTTCAATCCCCGGTTCCACCAAAAAAAAAAAAAAAAAA
>PVKA01046744.1:0-14748 GCA_004027165.1 Ctenomys sociabilis
CACTGGGTGGGGTGCGGTGTGGGTATGGATGGGGCGCATCGGGTGGGGTGCAGTGTGGGTATGGATGGGGCACACCAGATGGGGTTCACCATGGGTGTGGATGTGGAACCTCACCCCCCATCTGCGCTCACCTTGCTTGGCTTGGCAGGGAGGCTGTCACTATGGCGGGCCTGGGCCTCAGGTGGGGACATCAGCTCCATGCCCCCCTTGTGGCCGTCCAACATCTGGAGAGACGGACCCAACAGCCTCCTCTCCCACTGCTGGTCTTCAGTTGTCTCCACTGGCCACTATCCTTACTGTCACCTTTTAAAATTATTCTGTCATAATAAATAAATAAATAAAATTATTCTGTCACCGAAAATGGGACTCAGAACAGGCCCACTAGTGACCTTGGTAGCGTTTAAAACTGTCTTCTGATTTTTTTTTTTATGTATTCAGTACAAGGTTACAGGGTTTCGCTACATACATCAGACTCATGGTGATTATCCTGCTTTCAGTTTCCCAAATGCTGGGATTACAGTCATGTGCCACCACGCCCAGTCTCTTTTGATCTCTCAGAGCACCCGGGGGTGGGGCTGGCACAGCATGCCAGGGGTGGGCCCTGGTCCCTGCATCTGCCTGAGTAGGTGCTTTAGTCTGCTGAGCTATCTGGCCAACCCTCCTTTTTCTGTGTGTAAGTAACAATTTACCAGAGACCTGCGTGTTAACAAAGTAATGATTTACAGTGCTAGATTGTGAATGAATGAACTGTTCCATTCTGGGAGGCCAAGACAGGAGAATTACAATATAGCGATTTAGCCAGGATGTCTTAAAATTTTCTTAAGGGCTGGAGATATAACTCCAATGAGGAGGCCTGTGTATGACTGTGGGGGCCCTGAATCCTATGTGGGCAGCTCGGCTGCTGGCTAGTGGAGTAGCTCGACCTTCCCAGCCTGGGACAACTGCGGGAGCTGCCCCCAAAGGTGACTCGGGCTCCTCGACTGCCGGTGCTGAGTCGGCAGCTCCTGGAAAATCGAGAGCCTCAGCAGGAAGAGACCAAGTTACACCGTGAAGCTTGTGGACTCACTTGGGCTGCCAAAGAGAGAGAGAGAAAGCAAGCTCACCAAGAAGACAAAAAGGATTTTTGTTCTGAAGATCAAAAAAGAAGACGGAGATGCATTGAAAAAGACAGACCAGCTGGGCTTGGTGGCACACATCCATTACCTCAGAGACTGGGGAGGCTGAGGTAGGAGGGTAGCCAGTGTGGGCGCAGCCTGGCATCTTAGGGAAATCCTGTTTCCAAATTTTAAAAACAACAAAATGTTTAAAGGTCTGGGAGTGTAGCTCAGTGGTGGGTGCCCTGGGTCCAATCCTTAGTATTGGAGAGAGACAGAGACAGAGAGAGGAGGAAGCAGGTGGGGTAGGGGAGATGACGAGGGAAGGGAAGAGCAGAGAGAGACCTCCGGAAGCATGGCGCACAGCCTGCAGAGAGCCGCTTGCCTCTGTGGACAGACAGGAGGGGTCTTGAGCTGACCTGCTGCTTAGTGAGAAGTCAGGAGAGAGTGGGAGTCCCCTGAGCAGCCCCAGCTGAGGAGGAAGAAGGGGGAAGCGAGGTCTCTGACACCTGTGCTGTCACAGATGGTGGAAGGCAGAAGCCTTCTCCGTGTGAGACTCAAGGGGCCACTGCTGGTGTTTCCAGCACCCACCGACCTGAAGGCCAGCTCCATCCCAGGGTCAGCAAGGAGTCCGGGTCCTCAGTGGACACCGAAGATACTGCCGTGGGGTGAGAGTGAGCCCGCTGGGCCTCGCCACACCAGTAGGTGCCCGGGTTCAGGCAGAACCACGGCCGGGCCACCTCTCCACAAGGACGCCAGGGTGGTCGTGGTCTAGGACTTCAGCAGCAGCTTCTAACACAGAGCTCCTGGTGATATGAGCCCAGCCAGGAAGACACATCCAGTGGCCGCAACCCCCAGAGCTGTTGTGTGGCTAAAAATGAAAACGCCCCAATGTTTTTGCTGGTTTCTGTTTGGTTTTTTTTTTCTTTTAGACAGGATCTGGCTAGGCTGCCCAAGCTGACCTCAAACCCCTGGGCTCAAGTAGCCCTCCTGCCCCGGCCTCCGAAGTAGCTGGGGCTGCAGGGTGCCATGCTCGACTAAATTCCCTACTTGTACAGCTGGTCAGCACTTGGGGTCTTCAAAGGGTTAGGCATTTATAAAAAAATTTTTTTTAAAATGTATTTGTCACAAGGTCTCGCTATGCAGTTTGGACTCAGTGATCCTCCTGTTCTCAGCTTCCCCAGCGCTGGGATTACAGGCGTGCACCACCAGGGTGTACGGGGTGTTCAGGGTCTCACCACTAGATCTGATTTGTAGTGATCTGCTTATTTACAGCCTCCCAAGAGCTGGGATTACAGGTGCAGGCTGGCATGGCAGGCCCCTATGCCTGCTTGCAGTCACTTTAATACGCTGAACTATTTGGCCAGCCCTTACAGATTGGGCCTAATGGTGCATGCCTGTAATCCCAGAACTCGAAAGGCTGAGGAGGAAGGTTGGTTGCAAGTTTGACACAGACAGACAGACAGACAGACAGACAGACAGACACACGCGCGCGCGCGCGCGCACACACACACACACACACACACACACACACAAGTTTTTAAAGCATCCGTGATGGAAGTACCCTACTTATTTGGATCATCATCAAAGGGTGCAGGGCAGCCAGCCCCGTGGGAGGCCTGGGCGGGCTCCCGGGCTCCTGCTCTCCTGTATGTGGACTGCAGCACCAGGCCTCCCTCCTGCTTGCGCCCTCGCTCACGCTGCTGCCGCCACCCCGAGTCACTTCACAGTAACGCATCCAGCGCCCGTTCATGCTTTACAGATGTGGGGAGAACAGATCCCCCTGCAGGTGGGCAGCCAGGACCCTCAAGCCCAGACCCCGCTCCACCCTCTCCCTGGAGCGAGGCTGTGAAGCCGGAAGCCGATTCTCTCCTGCTACACCTGCTGGGATCTGTGTTTTCACACCTGAGCCAAACCCGAGAGGCTGCTTGCTGGCGAGGCTGCACCTGAACTTCCTACCCGATAACTCTCGGTGCCTCTGCACTTTCAGAGTGACATTAAGTTTGGGTTAAATCGCTCCAGGCTGGTTGTACTGAAGCCCTTAAGAGGAATGCATTGGCAATCACTTAGGTAAAGCTTTTTTTTTGGTGGTGCAGGGGATCCGACTCAGGGCCGACACCTGCCAGGCAGGCACTTACGCAATTGAACTCTCTCCTGGCCCCAGTTAGATAACGCCAAGAGTCACACTTCAGGTTCAAAGTTAGCTGCCTGCAACAAAACCAGCCATGAGGCTGAGTCCCACCTCTGCCCTGCCTTGGTTAAAACACTTTCTGGATCTGAATTCTATGTTTAGGGCTCAGTGCATTAAAATCTATTACACTTACCTATAATCAAAATATAAAAGGCTTGGGGTTGGGGAGATACCTCAGAGGCATAAGAACCTGCCTGGCAAGTGTAAGGTCCTGAGTTCAATTCCCGGTACTGCCTGCCATGCCAGCCCTGAAATCTGGCATAATGGAGCACGCCTGTAATCCCAGCACTAAGGGAGGTTGAGACAGGAGGATCACTATCAGTCCAAACTATGTAGTGAGACCCTGAGTCAAAATTTAAAAATAAAATAAAATAATAATAAAAAAGGTGACAGCACTCTCCTTGTTTCTGTCTTCTTGGTGGAATTGTGGGGTTCCCACTCCTCCAGGGCTGCTGGGTCTCTCCCCCACCCCCGTAATCTGTGTCTCCCCAGGGCCTCAGAAGGGGATTCCAGAAGCATAGAGTCAAGGCTGCTAATACACTGAGGCCCTGTCTCAGAATTTGAAAAATAAAAATTAAAAAAAGCCAGGCGTGGTGGCGCAGGCCTGTAATCCCAGCACTTGGGAGGCGGAGGCAGCAGGATTGTTGTGAGTTCGAGACCAGCCTGAGCTACAAAGTGAGCTTAAGGCCAGCCTGAACTGCAAAGTGAGACCCTGCCTCAAAAAGCAAAAAATAAATAAATAAATAAAAAGAGCAGGAGAGTAGTTCAGTGGTATAGCATACCTGCCCTCAATCCCCAGTACAAAAAAGAAAAAACAGAGAGAAAGAAAAGATTTAGATGTTAATGTGCAGACCCTAGAGTAGGAAGGCTGTCTTGGGGTCCTCACCCGCCCTAACAGTGATACACCTAGCAGAAGGAGAGGCGGGGCAGAGGTGGGACTCAGCCTCATGGCTGGTTTTGTTGCAGGCAGCCAACTTAGAAATATTCTAGGCAGTCAGCAGGGCCAGGCCCTCCAGGAGACGAGACGGAAGGCGAGGTGACTTTGCAACTTGGAAGAGACAGACTCTCCCACATGGGTCACACCTCAAGACCAAAGAGGAACCACAGCTACATACCTCCCTAGGAACGGACAGCAGGGATTGATATTCTAAATAGGTATCAGTCACCTTGAAAGAGCGCCAGTGAGTCACTAGCCCAACCCCAACGGGAAGAGACCCTGTCCCATATTCATGCCCACTTGCTAAGTGACTCGCTTCCCCATTTGGTACTGGATTTAATCAACGTTACCTGAGCAAAGGTGCCTGTAGTCTCATTGGTTGACCATAGTTTTGTCCCACCTCATGCCCACCTAAGCGAGTTTCCTTGTACTCCACCACCTTAGACCCGCCTCACCGCATGGTTTTCTTATAAAAGTCCCAGGGAGAGACAGCTTCCCAGGGACCACCCACTCGGCTCTGCTCCTGTCCCTCTCTCGGACAGGAGCTTTCTTTCCCTTAATAAATATATTCTGCTCATCACCTCTGTTTGTTTCTAAAATTCATTCTTCAGTTTAGAGAACACGAACTTGTCCCAGGTACTCTTTAGGCTGGGAGATCAGTGTTTCTCCCTGTGTCATTTGGAGGTTCCCTGTATTAACTTCACCTCCCCCAGGCCCCACCTCACAGCCCGATTACCTTGGGGGCTAAGTTTCAGTTCAGGAATCTGGGTGGACTGTGACCTTGGGGCCACAGCAGGGAGAAGGGGACTGCATGTGTTCAGAGTAGAGTCCCAGGGAGGCTGCAGTTTCCCCCAGAACGGCGAGCAGGGCAGAGCTCTCTGGGCCTGCACCTGTCTCCGGATTCACCTGTGGGGCCGCCATGTAGAAGTGGAGCAGTCGGAGGCGAACGTAGTAGCTTTGTCCTCAGGACCTCTCTGGGCTGGCAGCCGAGGCCAGTGTCCCTTTGGGCACCTCATCCCTCCCCAGCTCCCCTCTGCAGAGCTCTGCAGATTCTGAGTCTCCACTCTAGGGTTTCATCGGCCTGTTTGTCCTTCAGCTGACCTCTCCATTTTTCCCTCTACAGAGGACCCAGCCAGCTCAGGTTTAACCCTTCCTGGGCGTTCGACTCTCCATACGCGTGTGCGGGAGAGGCAGAAGGACAGTGAGCCAGGGCCCTTGTCCTAATGGAGACTGAGAGGGAGTCATTACTCAGCACCAGCCTCAGGTCTCTCAGTGGCTGCACTGGGGCAGAAGCACTGGAAATGAAAGCGTGCAATTGGGTGTGGTCCCAGGACTACTGTGCAGCTGGGGGGCTGGGGAGCCCGGGAAGAAGGCTCTGCTCGTGAACCAGTGTGCCCCTGACTTTCAGTAGAATGCGCGTTTGAGAGCTCTGAGCAACGGAAGCAGTCCCAGGCTGGCTGCACGAGGCAGTGAACACCAGGTGCCACAGGACAGGGGGCTGGAAAAGGAATGAGAGTGGTTGTGTGACATGCATTTTGCTGCAAATTAAGACAACAGAAGTCCAGTTGTCCACTGCTAAAGCCTTGGACCCTGTGGAGGATCACCTGAGCAGCTCTCATTGAAAGAAGAACAACTGTCTCCATTTTGACTGAGCCTGACCCTACTTTCTTGTATTTTTATGTACAGAGCTGGCTAAGACTTCTGTTTATCCCTTCAATTGTCCTTAAGCAATGTGTATTGGTCTAGCCGAGGTGCTGGTGACAGTCTTTGAAGGTGACATGCGTGTTTCCTTGGTAAGCCTACACCTGCTGCTCCTTAATGTGAGCCGGGTCGAGACGGATGGAAGAGCTAATGCTCCGCGCTGCCAGCTGGGATCGAGCCTCAAGATAGAGGCTATGACTTCCTGGGTCTTGAAAGACTACATCAGAGCTGAAGCACCAGACCCCCCAAAACATTAGATGCTATCTCAATAGCATAAAGCAGATTACTGTCTCTGCATACTGTCTGCATATGGCAGAGGTAAATGCAGGCCCCCCACCTAGCTCAGCTCACAGTAGCCACCTATTTCCCACAGTTCTCGGTCATTCCTCTTCAAGCCACTTCTCTACTAAATAAAAACCAGGCGAGACCTTCTTGGTTCCTGAAAGCCATCTTTGTGGCTGGACTTAGAGCCCCCAGTGATTGAAAATATAATTCAGTGTCTTTATTTTCACCGTGCATTGCATTGAAAGTGGTAGATTGGAATTAACTTGATGGGATTCTGATAACGTAACTTTGGGATTACAAATATTGGCTTCTTGGACCAAGAGGAGGACCTGAAAGTGACTCCTAGAATTGGCGCCCGACGTGGCCTGATTGAATGACCTTCTCAACACAACGACCACTTACCAGAATCATGTGCAGGTGACCCACTGGACCTTGTGTGACCAATTTAAATGTAAGTGGAACATTTTACTAATTGTAGTGCTGAGGCACAAGTAGCAAATTACAATCTATTCATCAGGGGTAACAATGGGGCAAGCTCAGTCTTTATTCACAGAAGAAACAGAATTTAGCATATTGATTATGAACTGGATAATTTTTTTTTTCTTTTTGCTTCACCAGGGATTGAACTCAGGATCTTGCACTTGCCAGGCAAGCACTTATTCCACTGAGCTATTACCCAGCCCCTAGCATATTGATTATGAAACTGTTAAAAGATGCTGGTATTAAGGTACCATCTAAGCAAGTGTGTGTGTGTGTGTGTGTGTGTGTGTGTGTGTCTTTTTTGAGACAGGGTCTCACTATGCAGTTCAGGCTGGCCTTAAGCTCACTTTGCAGCTCAGGCTGGTCTCAAACTCACAACAATCCTGCTGCCTCAGCCTCCCAAGTGCTAGGATTACAGGCCTGCGCCACCACACCCGGTTTAAGCAAGTTTTTTAGATTACTCCATCAGATGGCTACACTTTATCCATCTTTTCCCAAAGTCTGTACACTGGATCTCAGGATTTGGGATGAAATAGGTAAGAGCTTCCATGTAGCCAAAGCTCAAAAAAGAAAAATTCACCCACAAACTATACTCACATATAACCTAGTAAAAGGAGCTATCTGAGCCTTCCATCATAACAGCCCAGGAAAGAATACAGATCAGCAACAACTTACCATTACAAAGCATCCCAAGGATGCTGACCCAAGGCTAGTAAACAAGGTAATTATAATTGAGAAGAGCCCTGATGCTTTTTTCTATTTTTTTGGTGCAGGGTCTCACTATGCATGCAGCCCACATTCATAGTGATCTTCCTGCTTTTTGCCTCCCGTGTGCTGGGATTACAGGCGCGCGCCACCACCCGGATTGCATCACCGAAGGCGGAGCCGGCGCGGCTTGGGGAACCAAGGATCCAACACTGGTCCCTGCGCTTAGTCCGCTGAGCTATACCGCTGGCCCTGAGAAGAGCCCTGATGGAACTATAACAAAAGAGCTGGATCACCTGGGTTAGGACTTTCCTAATGGGCTTGTAGAAAACAAAGAAATCTTTTTTAAAAATATAGATCATCCTCTCCCCATTCTCCCCACCGCCCCTCCACTCCCTACAGTCCCTCCCTCTGACTTAAACAACAATCAAGTAAGGAGAGAGCCTCCTCCTTCTCTGCCCTTAAGGAGGCCAAAGTACAGTGACATGAGGTTACATCCACCAGTGTGTTTTCCTGTCCTTTAAGAGAGAGGTCCAGAACACCCTACCCATAAACACTGTACTCACAGCCTTTAACATTTTGCTCTTGAAAGAATTAAGACAGAGCGTGTCACACAATGGTGTCCAAGGCCCGTAAAGACACTCATTTTGGAGCAGGCACAGAGTAACCAAGATAGTGGGAATGAAAGCCTTAAAGCAATTACACAGAAACGCCATCTGGCGCTGGACAATATGCCCAAAGGTCCAGACAGGTGCCCCGCCTCTCCTTTTCATGCAGTGCAAGGATTTATATACTTACATTAGAGCATGCCAGGGGCCAGGGAGATGGTTCAGTGGAATAAGTGCTTCCCTGGCAAGCACAAGGGCCTGAGTTCAATCCCAGGTTCTGCAAAAAAAAAAAAAAAGAATGCAACATTCTTCAGAGCCAAATAGCAGGATGATGGCTAAGACTAAATATCAAGAAAGCAAAGCCTTAGCTAACAACTTGCGGTGCTATACTCTTACAATTCTGCTTTTAACTGAACAAAAAAGATACAAAATTGAATTTATAATGAAGGCCATTGATACTCTGCAGGAAAAGTTAAGGATTTCATCAGCATTGGTAAGAGAACAACTGCAACTGAGTCATCTCTTACCTAGTTCATCCCAAATCCTGAGATCCAGTGTACAGACTTTGGGAAAAGATGGATAAAGTGTAGCCATCTGGTGAAGTAATCTAAAAAACTTGCTACTTTATTGCAACTGTTTTTAGAATTGCTAGGAGCTATATTAAGTAGAGCTGCTGCATTCTTTCTTGAGCTTATTAGATTTCACTCTAATCTCCTAGGTTTTTTCTTTTTCTGGTGGAATTGGGGATTGAACTCAATCCCTTGCACTGCTTGCTAGAGAAGTGCTTATTCTACTGAGCTATCTACCTGGCGTCACCTAGGTTTGTTGTCATCAATTAATTATAGTACAAATGTTACTGTAAATCTGATTTTCACTTTTGATAGAGCAAAACAACCCCATAAATTTGTTTCTTAAAATTCTAAACCTTTGCAAAAAGAATGTAAAATGATCAGAGCACAAGCTAGACAAATCATTTCATGTTCTGCTTGTCAGCTCATTGCTAGGCCTATTCCTAGACAAAGCTACAGTCCCAAAGCTCTTAGAACCAATTGGTCATGGCCAATGATTAGTACCGGTATATCTTCTTTTAACACTCACATGTGCCCCATGTTATCTGTCAAACAGGTAAACAAAAGCAACCTGTCTTACAATGCTGCGTATCAGCCTTTCCTAACTTAATATTACAAACATTAAAGCCCGATATTGGTTTTACTTTAGTAAAAATGTTAAGAGTTTTTTTGATAACTGGAGATAAAACATGTTACGGGGTGGGGGTGGGGGGACGGGGAGATGGCTCAGTGAGATAAGCATTTCCCTGGCAAGTACAAGGGCCTGAGTTTGATCTCCAGTTCTGAAAAAAAAAAGACAAAACATGTTACAGGGAGGCCCTGTGATCCCCAAGGTCAAATAATAATTGAACACTTACCTCTTAAACTAAAAAATCTAGTAATCAAACAAAAAGAAGGGCAAACACAGAGTCAAAACTTTGCTACATAAATTGTAACTTTTCTGAACATGGCTGGATGTGACCTCCAAACAGGTGCTGGGAATGGTCTGGCATCGCTTTTACATTGGGGCCAAGGCTCTGCTTATATTTCCACAGAAAATCGACGGATATTACGATCACCAGAGCTGTTTCATGGCCAGAGTCCGACCC
The DNA here is from genome assembly GCA_004027165.1 of Ctenomys sociabilis. NCBI lineage: Eukaryota > Metazoa > Chordata > Mammalia > Rodentia > Ctenomyidae > Ctenomys > Ctenomys sociabilis. The sequence continues at coordinate 9,659 of PVKA01046744.1, forward strand.
ATCTACACAACACATCAAGCTCTCTCCTGAGACCTCAAGCGATGAACCTGAGAGCACATGCTCCACCCTCCTGGGAAGGCCTGCAGCAGACTGTTCTCGAGGCTTGCCACCCAGAAAACTGCCAGGGTTGGGTTCAATCACCTGATAATATTCTCTGTACAGTGCCTAATCTTATAGCAGCTTCTCTGGGTACTCTTTTGGTTCAAGGAGAAGTGTATTGGGCCTACATACCTGATACACCCTGGCTTAGACCTGTTACATGGATGGACAGACCCTCAGAGGTTTCTTTCTTTCTTTTTTTTGGTGGAACTGGGGATTGAACTCAAGCCCTTGTACTTGCCAAGGAAGCGCTTATTCTACTGAGCTATCTTCCTGGACCCCCCTAGAGGTTTCCCATTCTACAATTCTATTATTCTGCCTGGCCTACAAATTTCAACGCATTTACAGGAACAGGCTAAGCTTAATATTGCATCTCATTTTGTATGTTTTCCCCTGTGGGTAGCTCATCTACAACAAGGTGCTAGCCTTTGTATGTCGGCTGCAGATCAGACTCGGGAAGAACAACTGTTTAAAGGATGATTTGCCTTATTAATCCTAAATTCTATTCCGTTGGAAGGTAACCTTGAAAAATTTTCTATTTTATTTTTTGGTGGAATCTGGGATTGAACTCAGGCCCTTGCACTTGCCAGGGAAGCGCTTATTCTACTGAGCCATCTTCCCCGGCCCCCACTGAGCCATCTCCCCAGCTCAGAGATTTTAAACCTCCCATTCTGGTCTGTATTCCAGAAGCTCATGTCTCTCACTTTGAGGAAATTGATTTGGGCACATGACGGCCTTGCAGGGATCCATACCATAGACAGGCTATACCAATTTAATTATTCCTTAGTAGACTGGTCCCCTGCAAGGTTCCTTCTAGGGACAAATCGAGACTGGCATAAGATTTCCTTTACAGATTCCTCTACCTATATCATAGTCTCAGAGGCCTTCTCCATATTACATGGTCAAGTAGAGGCCTCAATCCTCCCAGACTCATTATCAGCGACAGAAACAGGCCCATACAACATACTTTATGGAATCCAGCCCTACCTTTCCATGGTGGACTCCTGCAGAGTGGGCACCTGCAACTGGTAGCTGGAGGAAACTTCAAAGCAGTATCACAAGGACATAAAGGTAAGCATGTGCTTATGGCCCTCAAGTGCGACTAGAAAGAAAAAATGGTAGCCAAGCGTGTCCTCAGGTACTAATGTATCATGTGTCGTGCCTGAGCACCCTTCCCAGGACTCCCCGGTGTGGATCACTGTCAGGATGCCTGGAGCTCGGCTTCCAGTCAGTGTCACAGAGCCAGGGTGTCCTCCACTTAGTTCTTTCTTGATAGAGGCATTAGGTAAAAGAGTTATCAATTGGACCAAGATGCTTGGGTCAGTAATGGCAGGGGTCGCTTCCTCGGTGCTTTTGATCGCTGTGCAGTTATAGACTCTATGATAGTAGCTCATTCCATATTAACTGCTCACCTTGTAGACAACTGGGCAAGAATTTCTGGCAGCAGAAAATTCAGCGAAATATTAATATAAAGTTAATAAGCCAAGCGAGCATTCTAGAAACCTCCGTCCTTCGGATGGGAGATCAAATTGGAAGTTTACAGTTACAAGAAGGTTTAAAATGTCACTGTAATATGACCCGCTTTTGTATCACCCCATCGCCATACACAGAAGGCATCATCCTTGGGGACTGATCCAGAAACATATGCAAGGAGCTCTCCATCAAAATATTACTTTTGGGGCTGGGAGATGGCTCAATGGAATAAGTACTTCCCCCCAAAACATTAGACGCTATCTCTATAGCATACAGCAGATTCCTCTCTCTGCATATCCTCTCTGCATATGGCAGAGGTAAATGTAGGCCCCCCACCTAGCTCAGCTCACAGTAGTCACCTACTTCCCACAATTCTCAGTCATTCCTCCTCAAGCCATTCTTTACTGAATAAAAACCAGGTGAGGCCCTGGGTCACCCTCTTGGTTCCGGAAAGCCATCTTCACGTCTAGACTTAGAGTCCCTCCACTCCCCAGTGATTGAAAATATAATTCAGTGTCTTCATTTTCACCATACATTGCATTGAAAGTGGTAGATTGGAATTAACTTGATGGGATTCCTACAATGTAACTTTGGGACTACAAACATTGGCTTCTTGGACCAAAAGGAGGACCTGGCAGTGCCTCCTACAGGACCCCATCTCAGCCCCCTCGCTAACCCCACACAGAGCTCCCAGCTTCCTGCAGAGCCACCCCACTGCCTCCAGCTGGCCCTCACTCCGGCTCTGTCACTGACCTCCTGGCTCCCAGCTCTTACCTGAGGCCTCTGTGGCCCACCTCCCTCACAGCTGCAGGCCCGAGACCATTCCATCCCCACAGGAGACATCAGTGTGTCCTGGCTCCCGAGGCACAGGCCACCCTGGCCTCCACTCTTCCCAGCTGCTCCTCTCCTGGGAATGACCCTCCCAGGGTCTCTACTGGCCGGCTCTTCTGGGTGCTCAGGACTTCCCAGTGTCACCTCTGCAGAAAGGCCTTTCTTCACTGAGCCTGAAGCTGGCACCTGACCACTCTGTCACATGCAGCTGCGGAGTTTTCCTCCAGGCCTGGGATGTTTCCTGTCTGTTTTGAGTGAAGCGGTGCTGTCCTTGAAGAACAGGAGCCATGCCTCTAGGTAACTGGCTCCTGGAGTGGCCAGGACACCCGAGGAACACAAGAGTTCCTGAGGGCACAGGAGAACTAAAGCGCGCTTCCCACACACTGGGAATGGGACTCGAGCTGGGCTCTAGGGTCGGGACAGTGGCATAGAGAATGAAAGGTTGTTGCCCTGGACTGCACCTCAGACCATGGGCCAGATACAGGGCCTCTCCTATCGTAATCTTTCTCTAGCACGGTGGTATCTTGGTTTGTAAGCCTAATTTCTTTTACAATTTTGGGGAAGATGGTGAATTAGTGTGTTTGGGGGAGATGGCCATATTTGTTTGGTTTTTGTTTTTATCTTTTTGAGACAGTGCTTCACAATGCAATTCAGGCTGGTCTTGAACACATTTTATAGCCCAGGTTGGCCTGGAACTCGCAGCAGTCTTCCTGCCTCAGCCTCCCAAGTGCTGTAATTATAGGCATGTGCCACTGCACCTGCCCCAAGTTTGTCTTTGTGTGAAGAAAATGGCCTCAGTTGTAGTTTGTATACAGAAGTAAAGCTTTGTGAAATGCTTCTGAGAACCGAAGTACAAACAAAAACATTCATGAATCAAGGTAGGACTGTATCCTGCCACAGCGATGAGAAGCCAGCAGGGACTGAAACTGTACAGAACAAATTTCTCTGGGACTCTGTGGTACTCTGTTCTGGCAGCTCAGGACCTGGCCCCTGTTGTGTTTTTTTTTGTTTGTTTGTTTGTTTTTTTTGTCTTTTTGAGGCAGGGTCTCACTTGCAGCTCAGGCTGGCCTTAAGTTCACTTTGTAGCTCAGGCTAGTCTTGAACTCACAACAATCCTCCTGCCTCAGCCTCCCAAGTGCTGAGATTACAGGCCTGCGCCACCACGCCCGGCCTGGCCCCTGTTTCGGAGGCTCCCATGAGCCAGCGTGTGATTCGATCCGTGTGTTTCCCTGCATCCACTGCCAGGGAGCAGTGACATGATGCTGCGGCCCGTGGCAGTGTGCTCAGGCTCCTGGGGTGCGCTTGGTGGTTTAGCCAGTGACGCAGTGGTAATGACAGGGCTGGACGGTGCTGGTGTCAGCGCTCCAGTCCACCCAGCTGGGGTTCATTTCGGCCTTGCCCACATCTAAGCCCCAGCCCCGCAGCCTCGGCCTTGGGCTGTGCTCCTTGCATGGCATCCCCAGGAGCTGGCTGCTGTGGGAACGCTGTGGGAACAGCTGTGAACTTTGTTTCCCTCTGGCCATTTGTAGGATCCTTCAGGGAAGCAATTATTCTACTGAGCTGTCTCCCTGGACTCTGTAGAATCCTTCAAATGCCTGTGGAGCAGGGCCTTGAGGCGTGGACAGCCCGAAGGTCTGATGCAGGTTAGAGCGGAAAGGTCCCCAATGCTCTGAGCGTCCAGGACGGCTGTGGGCGTGGAGCGCTGGTGCTGGAGGACACCGGGGCCCTCCGGTCCCCCGCCTCCGCCCTGAACCCTCCTCCTCTTCCTCTCTTCTCCTCATTCCCACTCTCCAGGCCCCGTCCCGGGCAGCTTTCCTCCCGCGCCCTTCCGCCAGACCCCCCCGACCCGCAGCCAGCAGCGCTCCGAGGCCTCCGAGCAGCCTCTGCCCCTCTCGGTCTTGTGTCGGGCATTGTCCCTGCCGCGGGAAGCTGACTGATGCAAACCTGATCCCAGCTCTTCCCCGACTCCATCTCCGGACGCAGCCAAGCGAGTGGATGGGGCAGGGGGCGGGAGTGGGGCTGCGAGGGAAGAAAGCGTGGCAAGAGGGCGAGGCTCGAAGAGCCCACGGGAGCCGAGCGTGGCCCGGCGTGACCCGGGCTGGCCAGGCAGAGGGGCCCCGGTCTCCCTTCACCTTCCCCTCCTCTTCCTCCCTGGAGGTTTCATAGACACTTTTCTTTTTCTTTCCAAATACGGAAAGAAGAAGAGCTTAATGTAAAGTAAGAAGTGAAACTAAGGGAAGGAAGCGGGCTGGAGATGGGGCGGGCGCGGCCGGAGCTGAGCCCCTTCCCACGGCGTACTCGCCAGACCGCGGCTTGGAAAAGCTGGGGGCCAAAGGGCGAAGTCCCCGCCCGCCCCCGAATCTCCAGGGAGGCAGGAGTGTGTGTGGCCCGCGGTGTCCCTGTGTCAGGACGCTCTATCTACAGATCCGGGCCAAGGCTGGGTGGAGAAGAGGGCACAGGGACGAGCCCTCGAGTCCTTTATTTATTTAGTCTTTTTGAGACAGGGTCTCACTATGCAGTTCAGGTTGGCCTTAAACTCACTTTGTAGTTCAGGCTGGTCTCGAACTCACAACAATCCTCCTGCCTCAGCCTCCCGAATGCTGGGATTACAGGCATGCGCCACCACACCCGGCTTCCTAGGGTGCACTTTAAAGAATCATTTCATTCCCAAATAACACAAGTATACG
>PVKA01046745.1:0-14747 GCA_004027165.1 Ctenomys sociabilis
CTGGGCGGGGGCGGGCGGGATGGAGCAGGACGGCGGAGTCGGTCGCGCTGTCTCTGGCCGGTCTCAGGAGCTGGGCTGGGGCGGGCGGGATGGAGCAGGACGGCGGAGTCGGCCGCGCTGTCTCTGTGTCCTTTGCATTTTGTATAGCACTGCCCTTTGACCTTTGGTGTAGAACTTTGGTGCAGTTATAACCTTATTGCATAATGAGATTCGGTTGCCAGTCTATTAAGTTTGAAATTAGCAAGTTATGCCTGGACTGGATCTAGCTGTTGTGTTCAGTTCCCTTTTGATGCCACTCTTCTGGCAGAAATGTGAGCCTGTGGTTCCCCTCTGTTGTGTCCCTTGTCCACGGAGCACTGGGGAGCTTAGAAGCTCTCCCTCACCCTCACCAGGCTGTACGATTGTGGATCAAGTACTTGTAGAGTCACACAAGTTCTCGCTACTCTGGAGTGCTTCAGACCTGGGGTCCAGGGATTTGCCAGGCAGGCCTGTCTGGTGTGTCTCAGGCTGGTCTATGGCTAGTTGTATTGGAGTCTGAGTCTCTCGATGGCACATAGCACGCAAATAGAATCCAAAGGCTCTCCCACACACTCACCAAACTGTATTCGCTTGGATCAGGTGCCCATAGAGTTGGAAAAGTTGTCACTTGCTCGGTGGTCTTGGGAGGCAGGGGCTCTGGGGTGTTGCCGGGCAAGTGGGCCTTGGATGTCTCAGACCAGTCGCTCACTCTGCGGGTTTAGGGGTGGGGGCTCCAGATAGTGAGGCACGCATGGGGAGAACCCAAAGGCTCTCCCTCAGACTCACCACACACTCACTGATCTGGAATGTCGAGGGAGTTGGGAAAATTCCCACCCACTGGGTGGGTTTGTGGGCAGAGGCCTTTGAGTTAACTTTAGCAGTTTCTTGCTTATTATTTATACTTTTGAGGTTGCACTGCAGATAACCTTCTCGAGTCATAGATAACAAAAAATTTTGTATTTACTTTTTTTTTTCCTTTGGTGAAACTGGGGATTGAACTCAGGCCTTTGCATTTGCCAGGGAAACAGTTATTCTACTGAGCCACCTCCCTGGCCACTAAATTTACTTTTCTGTTAAATACATAGTTTACTTTGCTGCTGAGTTACTGAGTTAACCTTCTAAACTTCTGTATTAATCACAGTGAACAACATCCTAGACCCCTAAAGGCATATCCTGTACACCCCAGGATATAAAACTGCTGAGTGACTTAGTTAAACTTCTAGAACTCTCAGATTGACACAGTGTATCAACCACTACAGACTACATCAATGCAGTCATTCTTCAGTCTAGAAAAATCACTCCTCAGCACTCTTGCCCCTGTGGTATACAGAGAAGAGGAAAAATACTATGGAAAAACTGAGTACCCCAACAGATAAATGTGTTGTATTTGTATGTATGTACACTTATGTGGATTTATGTAAAAGTATAAAATGAATGAATATGGAAGAAATCAATGTTGAATGTAAACATTTTTTAAATTTGTTGTGTTAAAACTGGCTCATCAAGTTGAAATGAATGAAACTGTATTTTGTCTTAATAACTAATATAATAAATTAATTAAGCATCATAGTGTCAAAGCCACCATGTCAATTTGAGACGTCTAGAAGTTTAAGTATATAACTCAGTAGTTCTACCTCCTAGGTGTAGAGGACATGCTTTTACTGCTCTAGGATCCTGTTCATTGTGCTGACTTGAAAAGTTTAGAAGTTTAAATAACTTAGCAGTGGGCCAGAAGGTTTAGTAACTCAGCATGGGCCCAGGTTCCTCATTTCATAAACCTCCTGAGCCTGTGCAAGAGGAGGGCAGGGAGATGGTATGAGTGCTACACCTACCTCGATGGAATGGCCTGCTGACAATCTAAAGGAATAAAAGAGGTTTATTTCTTTCCATTTTGCTATTGCTGCTCTTGCTGTCTTCTGAAGCCTTCACTGTTGTCCTTCACCATGTCATCCTGCCTTAGAGGCAGCAGATTACAAATTGAAATCTTCACAAGCTGTGAGCTGAGTCAACGTGACCTTTCTTAATTTTGAGCATTGGTTATAACGTCTCAGCAATGAGAGGAAAGGAACGAAGCCATCATGCCAAGGTGACAATGCAATATTTCCACATGTGAGTCTGATTTATTTCATTTAAGGACATAATTTCAAGTTACATCCTTTCATCTTTAAATTTCTCAGATTTACTCTTCTTTGTGGCAGAGCAGTATATTGTTATTATAAAAAAGGTACATTTCCTTCATACACTCCTTTCTTGATGAGCATTTTCACTGTTTCCAAGATTTATCTCTTTAAAATTGTGCTGCTTTATACATGAGTGCACCTATATGGCTGTAGTATGATGTTTTTAATTCTTCTGGGAAGATACCCGGATTGGAAAAGCTGCATCAAATGGTACTTCCGACGCTGGCTTTCTGAGGACTCTCCATACTGGCTTTCACAGTGGGGGCACTAGTGTACATTTCCACCAACAGTGGGGAAGGGATCCCTTTCCCCACAGCCTCTGTTGCATTTGCTATTAGTTGATATCTTGATGATAGCCATTCTTCCTGGAGAGAAATGGAATCCCATGAAAAGTATTCTTGAAGGAATTATTTCGGCTAATATGTGAAGGTTGGATAATATTATCTAGTCAAAGGTGGGGGAAAAGTGCATTCCACGTAATATAATTTGCCATGAGCAACAACATCATGGAGCATGTAATAATGAATTTTCTTATGGAAATAGCATAAGGTGTGGAAGGACATGTGAACATAGTGAAACTTATGTGACAGGAAGGATCTAGGTCATTGCTTAGTACCTAATAAAAGTTTTTGTCTCAGGGACAATGGACATCTACTGAGATACTTTTGGCTATGTATTACTGCGATTATTTTTCAAAATTAGTGTTGGAATTATTCCCATTAAGAGGCAAAATATATAGTGTGAACATGTAACAACTCCCCCCTTCACTGCAGTAATTTCTCAACAATGAATAGAAAGATTGTGGTGTCTTGCCCAGGCTTACATAGAACAATGATTGAGTAGTACAAACAAATGTTATTATGTCATAAAACAAGATGAAGTGATAAAGGAATGAATAGATACAGAGGTTTTTCTCAACGTTAACTTAGTAGATTAACAACTTCAGGGTTTTATTTTGGAGTCTCTGCAGTTTTATTGCTTCTGAATTTACAAGATGGGTAAAGAATAATATTCTTAAAAGGCAGAGAACTTCTCTGCATATGTGTATTTTTTTTTTAATCAGGAAGCAAATCATTTGAGAAACTCCCTGGAGAGAGTTCCTTATATCCCTTTGATACCAATTATGGAGGAGCCATGATTGTCTTAGACAAATAAGTATTTAACTCACAGGTCTAGCAGGGGAGGACAGGGTGCCACTTTTTCTGAGAACAACAATCAGAACTCTGCGAACAGTAAGGAAAATAAATAGTGATGGATTTAGGATATGTAACAAATAATGTCTTGTATACTATACTGTGAACAAAAATATCCTATGTAGTCTGACCCATACATGTTTTATCATCCTCTTCTGCCCTCATTGATATTATCAGACATGTTATTATAAATTACTTTACATCAAATACTTTAGTTTGGAATGGGAAACCCAAGGTAGGGCATGCCCTTACTGTAATAATCTTGCTCACATTCCCTTTCCTCAATACCCCATGTTGCTGGAGTGCTTTCTGTCTCATTGCTTTGTTATATAGTACCTTTTTTTAGTTCTTGTACAAGATGTATAAGTTAGTGAGCCTGAGGAAGGAAAATGATTTTCTATAATCATTCAAATGCCTCTTGGATCACAAATTACTTCACACATCACTCCTCAAACTTTGGTTTATAAATCGTTTCAACTTACCCACATTTAATTATGGTAATGCTGTCATTTTTTCACTTGAGAAATGTTGTACAAGATAATAACACTATATAACTTGAACAAAAACCTGAAGAAAGTTATGGAAAAAGAAAAGGAGAAGCAATTAAGTTGATAACAAAATATAAGTGAATTTGTGCCTGAATCTCAGTGTTCAGACAGTAGGAAATCTGAGCCCACAGTCAAGTTAAGCCAATCATTTGCATAAATTTCAGAAGCAAACTCCAGAATGTCTCTGCACCTGCTTCAAAATATTGGCAAATGAGGTTTTTCAAAACAGTTAAACCGGGGTGCACTGGAATTAAGTTTCAGAGGATCACTCAAGCCTAGCTGGTTTGCAGAATAGTGGCAGAAAGCCCAGATGGTCTGCATACTGTGTTGCTTAAATTATACTGGATGACTGCGGACACTGACATTCAAATATCCATCCTAACATCAACTTTTGTTATGTAAATGTGCCACTCAAAAGAAAAAACCCACAGAAACATTTTCCTCCTAATTAAAATTTAGCTAAAATCAGATTTTAAAATTATCACCTTTTATCATGAATTACATGTTGATTTTTTTAAGCTTATTGCTTGAGACATCCAAATATGCCTGTTAGATTAGATTTAGGAAGGCATTTTAATTTAAACTCTTCAAAGAAAATAATTTTGTTTTACCACATATGGCTAAATGCTTATGCAAGTGGTTTCTATTTTACAGTTCCAAGATTTAAAGTTGTTTTTATTTGAATGACAGTATGGCCAATAGGAAATTGATATGGCTATAAGCAAGTTCAATCAGAAAGATGCAATTGGTACAATGAGTCTTATGTTCATCTTTTTTTTTTTTTGTCTATCAATGTGCTATTATATGTCTCCCTCAAGACTCACCCCCAAAACCTAACTTTCTTTCCACATATACAGTCTACATTATATTAGAGTTAAAATAAAGATGATTGTTTCTCCTCACTACAGCAAATTTCCTGAGTTCTGTTGTTTAGTTTGATTTCAGAGAATTGGTTGTGGGTTTTTCTTTACCTTGTGTTTTTCTTTTTGTACTGAGGACTGAACTCAGGGCTTTGCACTTACTAGTCCAAATTCAGCTCACGTTTTCTTTTTACTTTTTAAAATTTAGTTACTTGAAGACCTGTATTTTAAAGTCGGATCTGTTTTTTGTTAAAATGTTCAATGGGACGATAGTCTATAATTACGCCATAATTAGGGTTTATTATTTATGATATGTTTAATATTGAGTAAGCTATCAAATTGCCCTACATTTCAATCTACCTATCAATAAAATGAAAATGATAATATATCCATAGAGGTTTAGTGATCGAATATTTACAGACCATTTAGCATTGTGCTGGACACATAGTGGGTCAGAGTAATTATTTACCCAGCATTTAAAATGAAACAGAACCTCAGAAATTAAAGAAGATAAAAACTATGCATATGGTGGGGAAATGCTTTGTTATAACAAATAGAAAGAGATTAAAAAAACTTGTAATCATATTTCTCATTAACTGAAACTTTAACAAGAAAAACAAATGAATATAATGGAGCTCACAAACATGTAAACTTCAATGACAACAGATTCATCTCCCTCTAACAGACAGATTAGGGCCGGCGGTATAGCTCAGCGGACTAAGCGCTTGCTTAGGTAAGCGTAGGGACCAGGGTTCGATCCCTGCTTCCACTTGCCGCGCCGGCCCCGCCTTCGGGTGCGCTGAGCCGGCGATTGGAGTCCGGGCGTGGTGGTGCGCGCCTGTAATCCCAGCACTAGGGAGGCAGAAAGCAGGAGGATCACTATGAATGTGGGCTGCATAATGAGACCCTGTGGACAAAAAAAAAAAAAAATAAAATAAAAAAAATAAAACCTTAGGGGAGATGGCTCAGTGGAATAAGCGCTTCCCTAGCAACTGCAAGGGCCTGAGTTCAATCCCTGGTTCCACCAAAAAAAAAAAAAAAACAAAAACAAACAAACAAACCTCTAACAGACAGATTACAGTTTGTACAAGCATTTGGTAATGCATTTCCAAATATTTAAATGTATAAAACTGAAGAATTAGTGTAATTTACTGATTTAAAAAAAGAGAAAAAAAGGCTGGCCAGACAGCTCAGAGGACTAAAAAGCCTGCTTAGATCGAGTGCAGCAGCCAGGATTCAGTACCTGGCGTGCTGTGCTGGCCCGAACCTGGGTCTGCTGAGACAGTGATTGAGACTGTGTGGTGGCATGCACCTGTAATCCCACCGCTTGGGAGGCTGAAAACAGGAGAATCACATGAGTCCAATCTACCTAGTGAGACCGTGTAAACCCTGTACAAAGAGAGAGAGAGAGAGAGAGAGAGAGAGAGAGAGAGAGAGAGAATGATAGCATAAAGTCTTAGAATAATAAAGGGCAAAGGCAATCCAAATAAATGGAAGTTAAATGAGCCAGTGTACGACAAAGTGCTCAAATTTGCTAGCTATTAGGGAATCTTTTACTGTTCATTCTACTGCATTTGATGTTATGATATTGACAGTGGAGGATATGCAACAGATTTGTCCAAGCAGAAACACATTAAAATCGATAATCTCATGTTACTAAAATGTGAGGGAAAGATGTGTCTCATCTACTTCCCTTGGAAGTGTATATTAGTACAATTTTTAGGAGAATAATGTGAATTATAACATTCTAAAACATGCACAGAAATTTCACCTGTACATCTTCACAATGAGGCATTATTAAAAGTATTAATTCCAGCATTACTTGATGGAGGAAACCACTGTAATTTCTGAAATATCCACTAATATGAAATTGCCTAAATCAAATAAGGCTTTAAACACTAAGTTTTCACTAAAAAGAAGTAATAGTCATAACTACTATAGAGAATACATTGTCTATGTAAAAAACTTCAGAGCATAAATAATACAGTATAATAAAATACTGATAAAATTTTTTGAAACTATGTACAACATACTCTTCCCACTCTAGTTCAGTCTACCACCTTGTCTCTCCTGTACTATTGCACAACCTTCTAATTATTCTTCTTGCTTTCTCTCTGGCACAGTAGTTTAAGACACGCATGCAAAATATAAATTACAGGGGCTGTGGATAAAGCCCAGTGATACAAGCCTGCCTGACCAATGCAAGTACCTGTGCGGTGGAAGGAAATGGTGGTGGAGAGAAAGGGAAAGGAGGGGAAAGGAGTGAACAAAGGGGAAGGAGGGAGAAGGTGGTGAGGAACAAGAGGAGGTAGAGGATGGGGATGGAGGAGGAGTCTATAGTGTAAGTTTCCTAGTCTAGCTCATTCTCATCATAAGTTTAGGAATTTTACCCAATAAATCTCTCAGACTGATTTGCATTTTCATGTCTGTTTTTTGCTAATGAAGCACCCAATAGCTAACTGTTGAATCAGTTAATATACTTGTGAATTATCAAGTGGATAAAGAAAGGAAGAAAATTTAGAAGTTCTAATATTACATATAGTAATAGGAGAGGGTAGGATTAGGGGACAGTACCTATTCAGGATTTTGAAGTTATATTTGGTGTATTCCAAATTTTTAATAAAATGTAATGTCTTCTTATTTAATTTGTAATTTTGAAGAAAACTGAAGTAAAATAATTGAAAATGAAAATAATAAAAACTTGTATCAAGGTAAGAAAAAATATGTCAACCTGAAAACGAAGCACAAATCAAAGTCATTGTATTTTTTAATTGAACTGTCATGTAGTTAATCCTGTTTTAATGTTATTTTTAAATCCTATAATCAACATCTACAAAATCATTTTTTTACGCACAAATAAAATAATATGCATGTTTGCTTTATAAACTCCTAATATAGATAGAAAGGATAATGAATGGATTATGTAAGGATAGGATAGCAATCCTTTTAAGGTCACTGCATGACAAGACACAATTAGAGCCAAGGTGTTTCTAATCCTCAACTATGACTCTACTGTGATTGAAGAAAGCCCTTTTGAGGAATTAATAATAGACTTTAAGAAAAGTCGGAAACTTGAATGAGTACTAAAACATATTCAATAGAAATAATAAGTAATAATGTTCTACATGACAGTGTAGGGATATAGTTCACAATACCTCATATATATTTTATACACTATTACAACAGAGGAGGTTGAAGAATAAAAATATAAAGTAATGACAAGGACATGCAAATGTTAATTATCCTGATTTAATCAGTACACAAATATATGTGTATTTAAATATAACACTGTAAATACAAGAAAGCCAAGATAATTGTACTTCTAATTTGTATTAGTTCCTTAAAAGGAACAGTTAGTGCTTATCTTGTTCAATCAATTTTACATGCCTGTATCTGGTAATCTGATTAACTACTTCGGAGATAATAATATCCAATATAATAAACATCATTAATTTCTGATCTAAATAAATAAATAAACACTGTTCTCCATAAATATGTACAATTACTACACATTTATACATGTAATGTTTTAAGAGAGAGAAATGTTAACTATCCTGATTTCATCATTACATATTGTATTCCTATTTTGAAGTACAGCATTTATGCCTCTGATTTGACATACTAGGTAAATAATACTATTGTAAACAGGCTTATAGTAATGTAGTAGTGGTACATTACCAAAGTAATATAGAGGAATAGAAATCATGCAGTCTTACAACTATGTTCCAGTCCTTTGGGCTCGTGACTCTGGGTTGTGCAAATGACAAGTGCTTCTCAATTTTTTCTCTTTTAGATAGTACAGAGTTGTTGGAGAGAGCTAGAATTCAGTATTTTTTTTTTTGTTTTATTGAAGTACAAATATCAATGAGACAGTTTTAAGATACCTTGACAAGATGGATTTGATAAATTAATACACTGCAAACTGTTTTCATAATGTTTTGGTATCATAGAAGTTGCATACATGATATTATACTTACAGACATTATTACACTGTATGTCTCTTATCAGTAAATAGAGTGTAGCTGTTTGCGTATCTTATTTTTTATACCTGAATTACATCAAAGACTCAATAATTAATACTTTCTATCTTGCTATTTTCCCAGTGGTTGTCCATAGTACTACAAGCTGACAAAATATCTTGTCCAACCACCATTAGTGCAAATCTTGCCTCTCATAGGATTGTGTAGAAGCACAGCGTTATCTATCTCCACTGTACTGTCTATACACACACATCATGATTTAGAATTCAGTATTCTCCTTCTCCAAGATGAATTAGGCAAGCATGAAACCCCAGTAATATAGGTGTCCATTAAAGAGTTTCTCCAGAGGGTGAGGACTCAAAAAGAAGATAATACTTTAGCATATTTCAAAACACAATTTTTCTACCCCTATCTCCTCACAATGGCATATTCCCCCTGTATTCAATGTGAGAAGCTGGTGGAGTTTGTGAAGGTAAAACTTGCAAAAGTGTGCAGAACCTCGTTACCTTGTGTCTGAGTCCTACTTATGTTATTGATTCAGATTTGTCCACAGTGCACCATCAGCAATTTGTCAATGCAAAAAATAAAAGCACTGAAAGTAGCCTGGAATAAGTCTCAAGACAGCACTGATTAAAAAGGAAATCATTGCACTACATCTTCCCCTGGGACAAGTAGCCGAATCATAGTATACTTTTCTAATAGTAATAACATAAGCAAAAGAATACATGACGAATTTTGTGAGCACAGTTTAAATTCGTTCTTTGTATTAGGTGCACTTTTCATTGGTCAAGAAGAATCACATGACCAAGTTCAAACTTATGGAGCAGGGTAGTATGACTCCTTCTGTGTACAAATTTCAGAACTGTATGGAGGCTGTAGGGTATGTTAAAGAATTTGGGCTGGTAATTTCATCTACCAGAGCTCTTGGAATTATCATTTCCATGCAAGGCTGAGTTATAGAACATGAGCTGCACATTGAGTGTTTCCCTTTTTTAAAAAATTAATTTAATTAATTTTATTGAGAAATAAATATCAATGATACAGTTTCAAAAGAGGTTAGTAGGACAGTTATAATAATTAATACATGGCTTATTGTTGTCTTTATAGTAGTTATTCAGAGTACAAGATGCAGACATGCTATCCTGTCCAAACAGTATTAGTACAAATCCTTCTTCTCATTGAATTAAGAGAAAGAAAAAATAGCTGTATATCTATCCTATTTTGCATATATATATATATATATATATATATATATATATATATATATATATATTCTAGAAAACTTAATATACATATCACTAAAAAGTCAATCACTGTAATAATCTCATAAATGGTCCTTCATTTATATTTCCATTTTTCATTTAGTTTTGTCAGAGATGTGCATTCCATTGCCATTTAAATATTGCAGGTGTAAGAATTCAGCAAAATATTCCAAAATAGTCCAGTAGTACATAATAATAGTAGGTTATCCATAGAACTGGCAATGTCTGAAGTTGTTGACTTGAGCCTTTTACAGCTCAGAATATTAATATGGCTTTACTTTTTATACCTCATCTTTATACTTTTGCGTCTTGCTCCATGGGTGTTCTATTTATATTTCACATGGCCCAATCTTAGATATTATTTCATTGTACCATTTTTGCTCTTACTAAATATTTTTACTCGATCCTGACAGAGTTCTCCAGACACCTTTGTTTAATCAATAGCTCTTTTACTTTGCAAAATCCTGGTAGAGTATATTGATTACTATTTGTGTAGATTTTGAGCCCATCAAACAGAATTTCAGTTTTCTCATCTATAAAGAACAGCTCAGCAGTAACAGATTGTAAGTTTAATTTCAGTGTTAACACTAATGATTTGAAATATAGGTGACAGGGATTACTAGAATGAAGCATGTGAATACCAGTATACATGCCTCAGGACACTTTTTTCTACTTCCAGGGTATCTTGCGAACATATGGCTTGATTCTTGTATTTTAAAATCATACTATCAAGCTAAAATTATGAGAGGAAAGCTGTTAGATATAATGTGGTATACTATTTAAGATTGAACAGTACACCACATTAGTTATATTTGGCCCAACTAAGGTTGTTCAGTCAATTGGAGTAATAATCTCATTTAGAAAAGAGAATTACAGCATGAGCATGAAGGCCCAAGTAGTTTCATTTTCTCACTAGACAAATCATTACTGAGTGCCTGATGTGAGCCACATGTGACATTAGGCCTCTTCAAATTCATCAGAGAGACAGACATGCTATGTGTTACCAAGGAAGAACAGCTTAGAAATATTGTGTGAAATGGCAGATAAATGACTTAGAGTTTAACATTAGAAGAAGTGACATAATTACCAGGTAGTATGAAAAACAAGTTCAGCAATCAGGGATACACATAGTTAGAAACATTCAGCTTCAGACAGTTGTAAATAAATCTTATCCATCTTTGAATAACTCAGCTGGCTGAACACAAGGTAAGTGGCCAAAAAGAATTTGTTGGATAATACAATAAATTGTAAGGATGATAGAAATTATTTCTGAAATCATTCAACTCAAATATGAAGTGACTTTTGACAGCAAATGCCATCCCACAAAAATTTGCTTTATTTTATAGGTCTATTTTACGCAGAAGATATGTAAAAGATATCTTTGAAACAAGTTCAAGTACAATGCAGAAGACAAAACATTGTTCAAAGGTAGCCATATATGTGTATGTTGAAAGGGACATAGGAAGTACTGGGCTGTACATGATGATATCTGGATGTGGCTATTTATGTATTTATTTACTTTTCAATTGAACAAATAACAATGAGACAGTTTCAAGACAAATTAACAGGACAGATTCGATAAATTAATACATTGCAAACTGTTTTCGTAATGTTTTGGTATCGTAGAAGTTGCATACATGATATTATACTTACAGACATTATTATAGCAGATGTCTCTAATCAGTGAATTAAGACAGTGTAGCCATTTGCGTATCTTATTTTTTATACCTGAATTACATCAAAGATTCAATAATTAATATTTTCTACCTTGTTATTTTCCTAGTGGTTGTCCATAGTACTAGAAGCCAACATAATATCCTGTCCAACCACCATTAGTGCAAATCTTGCCTCTCATAGAACTATGTAGAAGCATGGCGTTATCTATCCCAACTGTACTGCCTATACACACACATCATGATTCTTTCTTTGTATATCCTTTTTTTTTTTGTTTGTCTAGACCTGAAAAAGATGAGCACTCCATTATCATTAAACCAATTTAGGTATCTGAACTCGGCGACGCAACCCAACACAGTCCAGGATTCCACAATAAAGGTGAGTTATCTAAAGTTGTTGTTGAATGTACCCATTTATAGCTCAATTTATTATTATGGCCCCACATTATATACCTCATATTTATACTTATCTGTTGGGTGGTTAAGACAGAGATAGATCAGGCCCTATATACCAAAATATGTAACTTTTGCTTCTGTTGATGTCAGTGAAGTCCCCTCAGGGATTGTCTTGTAATTTTGTACCTTGCTCTGTAGATCACTTGTCTGTGTCATCCATCTGGATGAGTCACAGCCAATGCTTGAACAGTTTGCTCTCTGTGAGAACATGAGAGCAAGTTTTTTCTTCATGTGACTCTCCCCAGGCACACTATAGACCATCAATCTCTTTCCTCTGTGGCTCTATAATCTTCTTGTTCAGAAAATTTGGGGCAACAACTGAGTTTCATGATGGTACATTACAGGCTCTCCTATGTCTTGAATCCTCGCTGAACTTGAAAGGATAGGGCCAAAATGTTTGCTGGCTTTGCAGTTCTGCTATTTCTCCAAATATGATCTGTGAACTTAGGTTGTTAACCATCCAGAAGAAAACCTGATTAGTATGTCCTTCAGTTTGCCCTAAGTATCTGACTCAATTGTTTTTAGTTGTTGTACATTTGTATTTGTATTTTTTCTTTTGAGTTCATGTACTAGGGAGAATATACGATATTTGCACATATGTGTCTGGTTTCTTTCACTTACGAGTATATGTTCAAGGGACATCCACTTCAATAGAAATGCTTCAAGTTAATCATTCTTTTTATTTTAATTTATTGAGCTACAAATGTCAATCAGACAGTTTTAAGACACCTTAACAATACAGATTTGATAAATTAATACATTGTAAACTGTTTTCATAATGTTTTGGTATTGTACAAGGTGCATACATGATATTATATTTACAGATATTATTTTAGCAGATATCTCTTATCAGTGAACTAAGAGTGTAGCTGCTTACTTATCTTATTTTTTATACCTGAATTATATCAAAAATTCAATAATTATTTTCCTAGTGGATGACCGTAGTACTAGAAGCCAACATAATATCCTGTCCAACCAACATTAGTGTAGATCTTGCCTTTCATAGGATTATGTAGAAGCACAGCGTTATCTATCCCAACTGTACTGTTCATACACACACATCATGATTTTTTCTTTCTATACCCCTTCCTTTGTCTACACCTGTCAAAGGTGGGCCTCCATTGTCATTCAACTAACTTAGGTGCTTGAACTCGACACCACAGTCCAACACAGTCCTGCATTCCAAAACAATAGTGAGTTATTCAAAGAAGTTGTCGACCATAGCCACTTACACTCAACTTATTATTATGGCCCTGCAGTGTATACTTCACTTTTATACTTTTCTGTTGGATGGTTAAGACCGAGATAGAGCAAGACTTATATACCAACCTTTCTGCTGTTGTTCCTTTTCTGCTGTATCTGCGGATTCATTCATTTCAGCTGAGCCAGTGTCCTCTGCCCTTACTGGTGTGCTGGAGGTCTGGGATTGCGTTTTCCCCTTGTGTTTGTCATTTTGTATAGCACTGACATTTGACCTTTGGTGTAGAGCTTTGGTGCAGCTATAACCTTAATTGATTATGAGATTCAGCTGCCAGTCTATTATGTTTGAGATTATCCAGGTATGCTTATCTGGGATCTAGCTGTTGTGTTTATTTCCTTTTTGCTGCAGCTCCTGTGGTTCCGCTCTGTTGGTTCCCTGTTCACGTGAGCATGAACAGAACTGGGATGCAGAGCAAATAATGAAAATTTCCACTGTCTTGGCTGGCTTTGGGACAAGGATCCGGAAAATTGCCTGGGTCAGCCCTCTTATGTCAGGCAGGTCGCTCTCTAGGTTGGCTGGCCTGGGCTTTGGTGGGCCTTCTGAGCTCCCAAAAGGATAGTTTTGGCGAGCCTGTGCTGGGTCCGGGTCTACAGACTGGTATTTGAGAAGACTGGAAAAGGTCCCTCTGGAGCAGCGGGCCTGGAGCCCTCCCTCACAGGCCAGGCTGTGCTGGGTTTCGGGCTGTGGGATGGGACCTGGTATCGCTGAGAAATGTCCTTGCGGTGTGACAGGCTTGGAGTTCTCACTCCACGCTGACCTGCCCTGGGTCTGGGGCCATGGGGTGGGAGTGGCAATCGCTGGGTAATGTTTCTCTGGCATGGTGGGCCTTGAGCTCTCACTGTGCCACAGGAATGAGGGGCAGGGAAATACTTGGGAAGTGTCTCTCCGGCACAGCCGGCCTGGAATTATACACTTACTGAACTTTCATGCCCAGGGAGTCAGGGAAATTCCCACTCGCTCAGGGGGCTTTAGGGCAGGGGATCCGGGGAGGTGCTGGTGAGTGGGTCCTGAGGTTTCAGGCCAGTCACTGGCTTGGAGGGGTTGGGGGTGGGCATCCGTGTAACATGCATGGGAAGAAGCCAAAGGCTCTCCCTCAGACTCACCGCACTCTCACTGATCTGGGATGCCTGGTGAGTCATGCAAATTCTCACTCACTGGGAGAGGTTGGGGCGGGATCCAGGAGGCTGCTGGTGTCAGCCTCTGTCTCAGGTTGGGCTGTAGGGTTGGGCCGTGTGAACAGGATGGAGGAGGCTGCTGGGGTGAGCCATTGTCTCAGGTCGGTCTGTCTGGCTAGGCGGCATGGGCAGGATACAGGA
>PVKA01046746.1:0-14740 GCA_004027165.1 Ctenomys sociabilis
TCCACACCCCAGGACACACACCCATGGGAATGGGGGGGACAGAAGCCCAAATGATGCTGTTCTCTGCAGCTGCTGGGGGTGGAAGAGTCAGCTGGAGGAGGACAGTGAATTCTGGAACCAGAAACCCTGCCTGAGAAACCAGCCCTAAAACCACACCACGGTGGTCCTGGCTCTTGGTTTTCTGTGAGCTTGAAACATAAGTCTACTAGGGACCAGAGAGATGGCTCAGTAGAATAAGTGCTTCCCTGGCAAGCGCAAGGGCCTGAGTTCAATTCCTGGTTCCATCAAACAAACAAACAAACAAACAAACAAAAAAACATAGGGATAGAAATGCCTCCTGGGGCTTTGTGACATAGAATTTCATAATGCATTTGAGTTTGGGCTATTGGAAGACTGGCCAGCAAATGCAAGATTTCGAAGAAGCAATTTTAGGTCTCTTGTAGGCATAGCATCTCTGTGATGCCTTTGTTCTCAAGTGTAAAAGGTCCCTTGTTCAAAGATGGGCAGCAATTGTTTTATCAGAATTGGGTGAAGCTCAGAGAAAGTCCTTCAGCCCTTCATTGCAGCCCTGGCATAACTGGAAAATAGGGTGTTTATTAAGAAGAGAAGGAGCTACCAAAAGTCTGGAGGGGACCAAAAATTGGGCTGCCATGGGGACTCTTGGTCTAGAAGTTTTTATACCAAGAAATGACCAGGGCTTGGACTACTCTCACTCAATGCAAAGTCCATCTGTAGGACTCAGCAAGGTTCCTTAGTTTACAAATAGGTTGATGAAGAATTGAGTCACACAGCAAGCCCGCATCTGCAGGTGCCTCTGAGCACCTATTGTCAGTTAACTAACAATTTTATTAAAAGAGAACAATGAGAAGGAAAAGCTGCTTTTCAGATTGCTAGAAGCAGTTGTCATAACAGGTGGGCATCCAACACCCTGCTTATTAATGTAGTTGTTATATTCCTGCATCTAATTATTGGTCCCATTCCTGTGTACCCTTGACCTCAGGCTCCTGCTTATCTGACCAAGGTTTAGTAGTCATCCTCACTAAATTGTGCCCAGTGTCTCTCTGGCTGCATTCTGTCTTCTAACTCTCCTACCTATATTATGACACTGCAACCATACTGCATCACCATTAGAGGGTGGTGTTAGGCACTGAATGTGTCCACAAATATTTGTGTTAAGCCTCATCCCTCAGTGTTGTGATATTTAGCAAAAGGAGCCCTTGGGAGGCCATATGGCTGAGGCCCCCCATAAGGGCATTTTTTATTTTTATTTTTAGGGAAGGGTCTACAGGGTGTTCAGGGTCTCACTACTAGATTGGACTTGTAGTGATCCACCTGTTTACAGTCTCCCAAGAGCTGGGATTACACATGCATGCCACCATGCCCAATCTCACTTGCCATCTTAGCTTGCCCCAGGGGTGAGGCTGGCACAGCAGGCCTGGGGATTGAACCCCTTGCCCCTGTACTTGTTGCAGGCACTTTAATCCACTGAGCTATTTGGCTGGCCCTCCAGTAAGGGGATCAATGTCCTTATTAGAACAAGACAGTCAAGACTTTGTGTGTGTGTGTTGTGTGTGGCCAGCTCAGCCCATCCCGGGGGCGGGGCTGGTGCCACATGTGGTGCCAGGGATGGAACTGCAGTCCCTGCACTTTGGCTAAGCTTACTTAAGCAGGTACTTTTGACCACTGAGCTATCTCACTGGCCCCAATGCTTAGAACAAGACAGTCAAGATTGCTCTGTCTCTCAGAGTAATAACAAAGAGAAGCTGGGTTCAATTTCATAATTTTGTTGACAAGTACAGAGATCTTCATGGATCTAGGCTTCATTTACTCTGGATTTGAAAGGTGGGAGGGTCCCTCAGGATTCTGACTGTCAAGTGAATGATGCAGATGGCACTGGCTATAGACAGCTTCTGATCTGCTTCTATCAGTGGATGCACAAGGTGACAGAAGGATATGACAGTAAGTGTGTGACTGTTCTTGAGTACCCAGTAAATGCAAGCACTATTTTTTAATTACACTGGAAACAGTTGTATCATGAGGAGGAGTGTTTATTCAAAGATGACAGCAAGAGCCAGTCAGGACAAGAGGATGGATGGGATGAGGTAAGAGCACCAGTAGCACAGAAGCAGAGGGTGGTGGAAAGAATCACTGGGCAGAGTGCACTGCTCTGGGCTCAGGTCTCATGGCTAAGTGTTGAGGTAGAGGGTTGTGTGGGATGGTGACAGTGAGCTCACTGGTGCGCTCAGTGTTAGCATTGGGACTCAGCAGCATTGATGTTGGAGTGGGGGATTGAGTAGATGAAGACCTGTTGTGTACTTTAGAGACATGAGATAGGGGCTGGGGAGATAGCTCAGTAGAATAAGCACTTGTCTGGCAAGCTCAAGGGCCTGAGTTCAATCCCCAGTTCCGCAATAAAAAGAAAGAAAGAAAGAGACATGAGAAGAAAGGCAGGTGTTGATGACATAAGTGGATGGTACTGGAAGATGTGTTGGCCAAGGCTGATGTGTGGCTCTTTATCAGGTAAACCCTGATAATATGTCTTGGCTCAAGTCTTTGGAAAATGGATGCTGACTCCTAGATCCAACAGGTACAACTGTAGGGATTCGTTGGCCTCTTGGTGGTCCCTGGGAGAAAGCAGCAAAATAATTTAGAAAATAAAGATGAGAAATAACCGTCGACATCAGGTGGCAGACCACACCTGATTGGCAAGGTACTCCTGAACAGCAATAGGGGTGTTTATTTAAACCTTTGCAAAGTTACAAGACACAAGGTTGCCTAGCAACTAATAGCCCACCATGTCCAGGCAGGATGTTTTTTTCAAAGACTGAGGTATCTTAACTATATTAGGCAAGGGGGCCTCATCCTGCCCTCCCACATAGGATCAATTTTCAGCTTCAGTGGCTCCCAGTATAGTTCCTTTTTTGTTTTGGTGTAGAAATGATGGGTGTTCCACTGCAGGTAGAGAGCTGTATTTGGAGAACTCTTTAGAAGACCCTTCTATTCTTGATACCAGTCTAAAGATTTTTGGTACCTGTACACAGCAATTTAACCCTATGAAGCCCAATAGTCCATAACAATAGTGAGTTACCAATACAACTGGCAAGAAGTAAGAAGTCGTTTGTAATTTGAACATATTACAGCTATCATATTATTATTGCATTAACTTTTACATCTCTTGTTTATACTTATCTGCTGGATGGTTAAGACTCAGTTAAAATGAGGACTGTATAAATAAAATTTTAATCTTTTGCTATCTAACAAGGCCAGTTAAACCTCCTCAGGACTCACCTTGGAACCATGTACAGCACCTCTGTATTTTCCATCAGTGTCAGTCATCTGGATGAGTCACAACCATTGCTTGACCAAGTTGCTTTCTGTGAAAGTTTAAGAGACATTTTCTCTCCAGGGGACCTTAGGTACACTCTATATCACTTTACTCCATGGTCTCATAGTTTCCTTGATTGGAAAATCAGGGACTCACCTGGGTTACAGGATGTTGCAAGAGAGGTTTTCTTATGTCTTGGACCTTCATAACCTCAAAGGTCTAGTGCCAAAATATTGGCTATCCTTTTAGCTCACCTATTGCTCTAACTTTTTGTCTCAAAACTTTAGTTGTTAAACATCCATATAAAAGGGTTAATGACATTGGCCTGTAATGGAGGCAGTAAACTTAACATTACTGTCTTATTTGAATATCAAACACCTTAGACATAAAATGAAACTATTATTTTTAATAACCATGGATATTCTAATATTTAAATCTATGTAGAATGCTAACAGACAACAGTTAAATAGTTTTACACATAAATTTAGAAATCAAAACCATGCATAACTTTGGAGCATGACAACCTTGATGGTATTTTGTAACATACTTAAATTTTCATTTTGATATAATGTAGCCCTTTTAACCAATCATATCTACTTAATACATAAACTTTTACCTAATTTGTCACTCTTTTTTATTGAAGAACAAATAGCAATGAGACAGTTTCAAATCAAATTAACAGTACAGATTCAATAATTAATACATTGTGTATTGTTTTTGTAGTGGTTTCTTGTACAAGGTGTATACATGATATTCTACCCACAAACACTATTAGAGCAGATGTCTCCAATCAATGAATTAAGAGAGTGTAGCTTATCCTATTTTTCTAAAGCTGAATTATAGTACAGTTCCAATAATTAATACTTTCTACCTTGTTATCTTTCTAGTGTTTGTCCATAGTACTAGAAGCCGACATAATATCCTATTAGTACAAATCTTGCTTCTCCTAGAATTTGCACAAGTCCTTCATATTTATCCTAACTGTGCTGTTTATACAAAACAGCATGGTTCTTCCTTTGTATCTGCTTTTTTTTGTTTAGAACTGTCAAAGATGGGCATTCCATTGTCATTCAACCATTATACATGCCTGAACTTGGCAACACAATCCAACACAGCCCAGCAGTCCGCAATAATAGTGGATTATCTGAAGAAGTTGTTGACTAGAGCCATCTACAGCTCAACTTATTATTATGGCCTTATTTTATATACCTCATTTTTATACTTTTCTGCTGGATGGTTAAGACTGAGATAAAGCAAGACCTATGTAACAAAAAATGTAGCTTTTGTATGTGATGATATCAGTCAAGTCCCCTCATGAGTTTTTCTTATAATCTTGTATCTCATTCTGTAGATCCTTTGTCTGTGTCAGCCATGTGGATGAGTCACAGCCATTGCTTTACCAGTCTGCTCTCTGTGAGAGCCTGAGAGAAAGTTTGCTCCCCATGTGACTCTCCTTAGGCACACTACAGATCATCGATTGCCTTCCTCTGTGGCTCCATAATCTCCTTGATAAGAAAATTTGGGGCACAACTGAGTTCCATGATGTTACAGTACAGGTTCTATGTCCCAAGTCTTCACTTACCTTGAAAGGCTAGGGCCAAAATGTTGGCTGACCTTGTGGACCTTCTATTTCTCCAATTTTTGATCTGTGAACTTAGGTTATTAACCATCCAGAAGAGAAATTGTTTAGTACCCCACAGCATATGCCATTCAGTTTGCCCTATCTGACTAAATTCTTTTTAGTTGTTGTTATATATTGCTATCTATATTTCTTCATTTGACTTCTTATATTAGGGAGGCTATATGATATTTGCACATGTGTGTCTGGTATATTTTACTTATGAGTATATGTTCAAGTGACATCCACTTC
Source organism: Ctenomys sociabilis (assembly GCA_004027165.1). Classification (NCBI taxonomy): domain Eukaryota; kingdom Metazoa; phylum Chordata; class Mammalia; order Rodentia; family Ctenomyidae; genus Ctenomys; species Ctenomys sociabilis. The sequence continues at coordinate 5,196 of PVKA01046746.1, forward strand.
AGTATAAATGCTTCAAGTTTGTCATTATTTATAGCTGAGTAATATTCCATTATATAGAAATACCACATCATTTTCATCCATTCCTCAGGTGACAGGCATCTTGGTTGTTTCCAAGATTTTGCTATCACAAATTGTGCTGCAATAAACATAGGTACACATATATCACTATGATATGATGTTTTCAGTTCCTCTGGGAAAATTCCCAGTAGGGGGATAGCTGGCTTGAATGGGATTTCCAGTCCTACTTTTTTGAGGAATCTCCACACTGACCACCACAATGATTGCACCAGTCTACATTTCCACCAGCAGTGGAGAAGTATTCCTTTTTCCTCACATACTCTCCAACATTTGTTGTTGGTTGATTTCTTTATGATAGCCATTCTTTCTGGAGTGAGAAGGTATGTCAGTGTTGTTTTAATTTGCATTTCACAAATGGCTAGCAATGTGGAGCATTTTTCCGATATTTATTCGCTTCTTTAATTTCTTCTTCTGAGAAGTGTGTATTCATCTCAGATGCCCATTTCTGTACTAGGCCTTTAAATTTGAGGGCCCTAATATATCTTAGTTCTTTATAAGTTCTAGAGAGCAGACCTTTGTCTGAGTGCTTATTAGTTAGGATTTTTTTTAAAATTTGTGGGTTGTCTTTCCACTTTGTTGACAACTACTTTGGATGTGCAGAAACTCCTCAAGAAGAGTTGATCCCAGTTGTTGATTCTTTTGAGTGTTTCCCATGCAAATATATGTTTGTTCATGAACTCTTTACCTACCCCTATGTCTTCAAGAGTTCCTCCTACTTTCTGTTCCAGGAGATTGAGTGTTTCTGCTTTAATGTTTATATCTTTAATCCATTTTGACTTTAGCTTAGTGCCTGGTGATAGACCTGGATCAAGTGTTAGTTTTGGCATGTAGAAAGCCAGTTTTTCCAGCACCTTTTGTTAAAGAGGCTTTCTTTCTTCCAGTAAGCTTGTTTGGCCCCTTTGTCAAAGATCAGGTGGCTGAGTGTGTTTGCAGAAGCCTCTGTGTCTTCTAATCTATTCCATTGATCCTCCAGTCTATTCCGTTGCCAATATCGTGTTGATTTTATCACAGCAGTTTTGTAGTATAATTTCAAGTCAGGAATTGTGATGACTCCTGTCTTGTCTTTGTTGGCCAGGATGGCCTTTCCTATTCTAGGTCTTTTCTGGTTCCAAATAACTTTTAGGAATGATTTCTCTAGGTCTGGGAGGTATGTTGGTGGCAGTTTGATAGGAACTGCATTAAATCTGTACAACAATTTTGGGATTATGGCCATCTTCACGATGTTGGTTCTTCCTATCCAGGAGCATGGAATATCTTTCCATTTTCTGAAATCCTCTATAATCTCTTTTCTTAGGGTGTGGTAATATTCCATGAAAAGATCTTTGACTTCCTTGCTTAAGTGAATTCCAAGGTATTTCATTGTCCACTGTCACTCTTTAATTATACATTTACAGTCAAACAAAAATACAGATACAACCAACTGGAGCCTGTGGGATATAATGAAAGCTATCTTAAGAGGGAAGTTTATAGTAGTAAATTTGCACATTAGAAAAAAAACGCCCCAATAAATGATCTTATGCTGTATCTCAAGGTCCTGGAAAAAAAAGTGCAAGTCAAGCTCAAAGCCCAAAGAAGGCAGGAAATTAAAAAGATTAGAGCAGAAATCAATGCAGTGGAAATGATAATATAAAGAATAAATAAATCAGAGATGTCATTCTTTGAAAGACTAAGTAAAACTGATAAACCTTATTTAAAAAAGGAAAGAAAAAACTGAAGTTTACACAATAAGGAATAAAAAGAGTGGAATCACTACAGACCCTACAGAAATTCATAAGACCATCAGTACCTACTTCAAAAATTTTTACTCTCACAGGACAGAAAACACAGAGAAATTGGACAGTTTCTTAGATGCAAATGAATTGCCAAAGATAAATCAAGAAGGTTTATAAACTCTAAATAATCCAATAACAGGAAATGTAATTGAAAATATAATTAAAAACCTATCAACAAAGAAAAGCCCTGGTCCTGATAGATTCACAGCTGAATTCTACAAGAAATTTAGGGAGGATTTAATGCCTACTTTTCCCAAACTTTTCAAAGAAATTGATAGGGAAGCAATTCTCCTAAACTCGTTACTGGAGGCAAGGATTATTCTGATACCAAAACCAGAGAAAGATCCAACTAAAAAAGAGAACCTCAGGTTAATCTCTCTAATGAACATAGATGTAAAAATCAATAAAATACTATCAAACAGAATTCACTAAATCATCAAGAAGATTATATATCATGACCAAATGAGATTCATCTTGGGAATGCAGGGATGGTTCAATATATACCAATACATTTTGGAAGACCTGTACATCTGGAATCATGAATACATCATGAGACTAACAATAATGAATTACCATACACAAGTAAAAAGCTTTGTTTCTTAATTTAGTTTTGTACCAAGAGCATCTTTTATGAGAAAATCTTACTGTAATTTTTTTTTCTGGAAAAACTTTATCTTTTAATCAATAACTAAATTATTGGGGATGTTTCCCAGGAAATTATGGAGATAATTGGGTGCTCTTTATTAATGAATAAATGTTGGCAGCCCCACTATGTACGAACTGGAGTCCTGTCCAACAATCTCTCCCCACTCTAAGGAATTTTTAATTAGCTTAATTTTTTGATGACCTGTGAGCAACCTATTTTGATATCACTTAGACCAGCTGGTAACTCAGGAAAAAAGCATGCTTTTTTTTTTAAGTATATTTGGTTGTTACAAGGTCTCACTAGACAGCGTGGACTCATGCTGATCCTCCTGTTTTCAGCCTCCCCAGCACTGCGATTGTAGGTGTGCGCCACCACACCAGGACTCCAGCCAGCTCAGCCTGCCCTGGGGGCAGGGTTGGCACAGCATGTGGTGCTGGGGATCAAACCTCGGTGCCTGTGCTTGCCTAAGCTGGTGCTTCAGTCTGCTGAGCTATCTCACTGGCCAAAGCATGGTTTTAAGTCTATATCCAAAATCTCAAATAAAAAGAGATACAGTTATTTACAGAATGGCATACTAACATACAAACAAATGCACAGTGGTAGGTTCTGGCCCTAGTATAAACTACTGAATTATTATGGTGGTCATCTAACATGGCTGAAGGCCTTAAAACAACAGCTTTTCTTCCCAATGACCACTTCCTCCTTCCCCACGTTAGCCCTAGATACAATTTCCTGTCACCTTTCCCATACACACAGGAGAGATCCCAATCAGCTCCTCCCATGTAATTGAAACTACTCCTCAAACTCTACCCCTAACGAAAGTCTATAAAAATCTTTGCCTTCTTTGTCTCAGGTCAGAGGATTTTCCCATCTGCCCTTGATCCTCTCCATGTCTTTTACCTTTCCTATCTATTGCACTGCTGAAAAACCTATCACACAGAACACACAAACATCTTTACAAAATCAGAGACCAAATTGAATTATAGTAACTTTATTATAATTTTTAGAAATTAGTAATCATAAATAGATGAATCATATTTTGTTATTTGTCAATTAGTAGAAATTTGGAAAGAATAAAATCTTTTATCTATAATTAACATGCATATTTTGTCTTGTCTTAACACTTTCAGCTCTTTATATACTCTATTGTCTATCAGACCTTAGATTTCCATTTTGTCAGTTCCTTCAGTAGGTCCCAGGCAGAATCTCACCTCGTGGGGAGTTGCTTCCCTTTCAGTTTCAACTTCTACTCCCGATCTGGCTTCATGGTACAGCCTGACAGAGAGCTCTGGTAAAATGTAAGTGTATCCTTTACTCCAGGTTAATTTTGTTTTGTTTTTTTGTTTTACCTCATTGAATTATCATTTTGTTGCTGTACTTCCATCTTTTGTAAATTTTAAGAATTTAATAGTATATATTGACAAGTGAAGTGGGAAGGATGGATTTTTCCTTTTATTTTTGTAATTAAATTTACTGTACAGAGAGAATGCTGTATCCTATGTTTTGAAACAGGAAGCCGTCACATAGCCTCTCTTAACCTAATATGACCTATCTGTGAAAAAAAGCAAATTGATTTAATTTCTCTCAAATGTTGTACGCAGCTGAATTAGATAGAAATATTACAGGCAGTCAGACAGGGCCAGGCCATCAAACAAGCAATACCGGAGACAAGGTAACTTTGCAACTTTTTTTTTTTTTTGTGGGACTGGGTACTGAATTTAGGCCCTTGTGCTTGCCAAGCAAGCACTTTTTCTACTGAGCTATCTCTCCAGGCAATTTTGGAAGAGACTGAGACTGACACTCTGGCTTTGTGCTACACCTCAGGACAGGAGAGTCAACAAATGCAGCCACACACTTCCCTAAATATGGGCATTAGGGACTGACATTCTAAATAGGTACCAATCACCTTGAAAGAGCCCAAATGAGTCACCAGCCCAACCCCGAGCAGGAAGAGACCCTGTCCCATATTCATGCCCACTTGCTACATGACTTGCTTCCCCTTTTGGATCCGGATTTAATCAATTTTACCTGAGCAATGGTACTTGTAGTCTCATTGGTTGACCATAGTTTTGTTCTACCTCATGCCCACCTAAGCAAGTTCCCATGTCCTCCACTACATTAGACCAGCCTCACCACATGGTTTTACTCTATAAAAGTCCTTGGAAAAGAGAGCTTCCTGGGGACCATCCACTTGGGGCTCCCTTCTGTTCTGCTCTTGGACAGAAGCTTTCTTTCTGTCCAAGAAAGAAAGAAATATATTATACTCAGCCTCTGTTTGTTCCTAAAATTTATTCTTCGGTTTTAGAGAACATGAATTCATTCAGGTACCTTTCAGGTGCAGTTTCATTTTTCCCCTATATCACAAGGATGATGGTGACACCACAGAAATTACCCCAAATCAGGACGGAGCCAATTAACTTTATCAAGTAAAGCCTGAAAATCATTTTGGGTTGATCTGAACAATTTGGCACACAAGTATCTTTGTTGGATAAGTTGATTTAAATAAGAAGTTACCAAAGCTTGTACACCACTGGGGGCCGCCATCAGACCTCAAGCCACTAAAGAGCTGGCCAAATAGCTCCGCCGATTAAAGCTGCTGCGGGGTTGCATCACTGGGCCTGCAGTGCTGGCCCCGCCCAGGGGAGCACTGAGACAGCAATTGAGATGGGCATGGTGGGGTGCGCCGGTAATCCCAACTCTTGGGAGGCTGTGAACTAGCAGCGCACTATGAGTAGGATCTAGTAGTGAGACCCTGAACACCCTTTAGACCCTCCCCAACTCAAAAAAAAAAAAAAAAATAGTTAACACTCCAGTGTTAACTATTGATCCACCAATCCATTTGCCAACCCTATTGTCAGCAAAATTTTGGGGAGCATCTTCCCACCTATCAAAATCTCTTTACTGGAGGTCCTTGTTGCAGGTGCCAAACATAGGGATTTGTTGGTCTCTTGGAAGTCCCCAGCAGAAAACAGCAAGAGGATTTAGAAAATAAAGACAAGAGATAATAGCTGAGGTCAGGTGGTGGACTGTGCCTGATTGGCAAAGGATCTTCCAAACAATGGTAGCAGCATTTATTTATTTGCACAGTATAAGACATAAGATTGCCTAGAGACTAATAGCCCACTATGTGCGGACAGGATATTTCTCTCTAGACTGAGAGAGCTTGACTGCTTTAGGAAGTGAGGCTTCATCTTGCCCTCCCACATAGGATCAATTTCCAGCTTCAGCAGCTCCCAATATTCTACTACTCTTCAGGTTGTATATGTCAATTTAATTTCCTCAGGAAAACTGAGGACAGACTTTTCTATACTTTTTGAACTTTCTGAAATGACCAATATGGTAATAGGCCCACGTCAATATTCTTGAAAATCATATATAGCTAATAAATCAAAATACAGGGGCTGGGGAAATGGCTCAGTGGAATAAGTGCTTCCCTGGCAAGCACAAGGGCTTCAATCCGTGGTTTTGCCAAAAAAAAAAAAAAAAAAAAAAAAAAAAAAAAAAAAAAAAAAAAAAAAAAAAAAAAAAAAAAAAAAAAAAAAAAAAAAAAAAAAAAAAAAAAAAAAAAAAAAAAAAAAAAAAAAAAAAAAAAAAAAAAAAAAAAAAAAAAAAACCAAAATACATTAACTTAGGAATGGAATTCTCTCAAATCATTAAATATTGACAGCGAGCATTACAAATCTTTTTGTTTCACATATGTGGAAATGCTTTATGTTTTATAAGGAAGACATTAATATTCTCAGAATAATTACAAGATCATTTCTGTTTTGCAAACAATACAAAACAAAAATTTATGAAGGACTAATTACATGTGTCAAAATTTGTCTCCTAATTATCTCCATCTTAATCCTTTTGATTTCTGTTTTCATCTAATTCTGGTTCTGACTGTTTCTGATTGCCTCTTCAGATTAGAGTTTCACTTCTCTAGCCTACAAATTCAGTGATCTCTCAGGACCTCTGAGAAAACAGCTGGAAATTGACAATTGAAGATCTGGGATCAGAAAGGATCTGGATAAATTCCTTATGTGTTTCTGCAGAGGTCTGTTAGCTAAAAGCTATTTCTCAAGGCAAAAGACTGGTGATGAATTTTGTATATTTTCATATTTACAGCTATGTTTAGTAAAAGCCTCTGCTTGGTTACTTTTCTCCTTCCTGAGACAATCTAGCGGACACCCAATGTGAAAAGAGAAAAGGTTTGTGTCGTCGAGTTCAGGCACCTAAATTAGTTGAATGACAATGGAGTGCCCATCTTTGATAGGTGTAGACAAAGGAAGGGGTATAGAAAGGAAGAATCATGATGTGTGTGTTGGACAGTACAGTTGGGATAGATAACGCCGTGCTTCTACATAATTCTATGAGAGGCAAGACTTGCACTAATGGTGGTTGTGTTAGGTCTGAGAAGCCCACCGCATGAAGAAAGACTCCAAGAGACGTCCTCTAATGCAAAAGCAAGGGGATTTTATTTTCCATGCATGAATAGGGCTCACTGAACACTCAGGAACAGAGAAGCCCCGAGCTGATCGTGGGCTGGGTTTTAAGCCCGAAGACAAAGGGAGGAGGGGTTTTGCAAGCGTGGTTACAGAAGCGAATGGCATTGGTTAGTTTAGGTTGACCTTAAAAATAATTAGTGGGTTTGAGAATATATGACTTTTTAGGGTAACTAAGAGGGGATAGTTTAAAGTGTAACTATCGGTCAACTCTGTGGTTTCCGTTCGGTAAGAGGGTGTAACAGAACAATGTGACCTATTTTACAAGAATGTTTTCAGGCCTCAAGAACGTCTTTGGGCCTGGGGTGATGTTTGCTCAAACTGGGCCTGAGGTTTATGACCCCACCTGAGGTTTTTATGTCCTCTTTGTTTTAGGAACAGGGATTACAGGCCCTAGTGGGGCAAAGGTTCACAGCATTAGTTCATTAGGCAGTAGTTTAGCTGACATGGTTAGCTGATGTACTAAGGCGGCACATACAGAACAGAATGGTGACGTAAAACTCATTTGGGCCCTACATTCCCCCCTTTTTGTTGTCAGTATCTCTAATCTTAGAGATTGGTGTCACTCACGTGTTTTGTAGTTAAAGGGGTGTGGGGTCACAAGTACACAGAGTTTGTCAAGATCCTCAAAAATAGGGAAGGGGTACAGATGTCGGTCAGGATAAGGGTTGGGTCACAGGGGTGAGGGTTAGGAGGGGTAGGCACATACAGAACAGGAACACGGCAAGGTTAGAAGGGCAACAAAATGGAGTCAATTTTGTCAGGGTATAACATTTCCCACTGGTTTTTGGATGGTGATGAAATCATTAATGTGTTGGGATAATTTTAGGCAATTGTTAGCTTTATATACATGTATAGGCCAAATAATAACATTAACAGGATACAGTAATTATTTAGCAGATCCGGAATGTAATAACCTTTTAAAACTTGTAATTTTAAAAAGACTAGTCAGAACATTTTATAGGTTTATTGGCAGAGATCTGTTAAATGTGAGGTTTAATTTTTTTATTTATCTTTTATGGCCATTGTATATTGTCTCAAACAAACTTGTCTATTTTTATATCTCATCAGTTTTATTATCACCTGTGGCATATGGATTGTCAGACCTAGGGAAAACATTTAGTACTCTCCAGTTTTTAAGTGAGCCACTGGCTGGGTGACTACCGACAAATCTGCATAAGCATCTATTGAAAGTTTTATAAGCTTTTTTTTTTATATTGGCAGTTAACATGGGTTTCCTCAGGCTGAGAGGGAAGACACATAGTCTGTAACTTCCTCTGACTCCATCATAAACACTTTTTTTTTTTTCTTTTCTAGAAGCTTTGGACATTTTTCCTTGAAAAATGTCCCTTTTCTTTGGATCTAGGAAAGCATAACTTTTTCTATCTATAATTTTATTCTGTATCTTTTTTATTATGAAACACTTTAACTGAGAACAATTTATTTCTATAAACCCTTTTTACTTTTGCAGCTTGTGTCAGACATTGGAATCTACTGAACAAGCTATGACTTTTAGTTTTAAGACCTCAATATGTCTCTGTAGACAAAATCTGGTGGAATCCAGTTAAAGGAATCTTAATCTAGCATATTTGTTATAGATTTTACCTGTATAATTACCTTTGGTATCTATTAGGAATGAACAAATTTTTTTTTTTTTAGATATTGGAGCACATATATTCAAAGCATGAACATTTCAGCTAACAGGTATACTTATAAACTTTGAGACCTAGCAATTGTAACTTATTAGCTCTTAGACCCATTTATTTATGGAGTGTTGTCAGTTTGTTATAACTCTCTCTAGCTTTAGGTATGGGATATCACATCTGTATTAACAATGAGCATGAAATATTTGAGTTACATCAGAAATCAACCAGATCAACATACTCTTACCATGAAATATACAGCATTTAGTCAGATTAGACCAATGGAATACCTTTTAAGCCTTGTACATGAACAACAATTTATTATATTTATAAAAACTGGTCAGCATAATTTTGATTTAACTAGCAACCTGAATATATATATATATATATATATATATATATATATATATATATATATAATAGTATCTCAATTTTAACTAAAGCAAGATTTTTAAAGTCTGTTTTTATTGAAGTGGATAACTGGAAGGAAGGTCAGGGTTGGAGAAGGACAAAGAGACCTGTGCCAATGTCCAGCAATGGGCTGGTTTTCCCTTTAGTCATGATTACTCAGGGCTCCTCCATGGAGGTGACAGGTAGAGGTAACAGTCCGGCCAGAGGGAGGAAGCAGGCCCCGGGCCCTCCAGTTTTACTGGACCATCTGGGAAGCTGAGTCTGAGCTCTGGGGCCTCTGCCTCAGAGTGCAGTCTCACTTCTAGTGGCTGCCTTAGCAGTCAGGGCATGGCCTGTGGGCCTCCTAAGGCAGTCCCTCGTACAGTGGCCTGGCTCCTGACAGCAGTAGCAGACGAATCTCATCATCATTGAGCTCTTCTTGGAGCCCAGAGAATCAGACTTAGGGTCTGTTTTGAGGCCGCAACAAAGGCAGCCATTTTTTTTTTTTTTTTTTTTTTTTTTTTTTTTT
>PVKA01046747.1:0-14745 GCA_004027165.1 Ctenomys sociabilis
GGTTAACAACCTAAGATCCCAAGTCAGAGTTGAAGAAATAGAAGAGCCACAAGGCCAGCCAACATTTTGGACCTAGCCTTTCAAGGTCAGCGAAGACTCAGGACATAGGAGAACCTGTACTGCAATATTATGAGACTCAGGTGAGCTCCAAATTTTCTGAGCAAGGAGATTGTGGAGCCACAGAGGAAAGAGATTGAAAGAGATTGAGATCAGGTCCACTTCAGAATGTGCCAGGAACTCTGCAGCTGCGGAGACCATCAGAGCACGCACTGCGCACAGAGGCTTCCTTTGGAGCTGTCCGTGGTGCTGAGTTAGAAACTAAACCTGGCTCAACTCTGCTTATCCTCATTTCCACTCAGATTCAGCCATCTCCCCAAACCTTAGGCTTCCTTCTCCGTGTCCCCTGATTATTAAATAAAAACTCTTTCTCTCTCTTCAGTCTACTTACACCCTTGCTCCATCCAGATCTCTGCCTGCTGCCTGTGTGCCATGTCCCAACTCTAAGTCCTGTCTATACTGTGTCACCCCACTCAGGCTTCCTGCTAAAGAACTCCTTAAGAGAGAAAATGCAAGCAAGATTGCTTAACAAGAAGACTGAGGTGTATACCTCATTTTTATACTTTTCTGCTGGATGGTTAAGACCTAGACAGGGCAAGACCTATATACCAACACATGTACTTTTTGTTTCTTATGAGGTCAGTGAAGTCCCCTCAGGGTTTATCTTGTAGTCCTGTACATTATCCTGTAGATCCTTTGTCTGTGTCATCCATGTGGATGGCTTACGGCCAATGCTTGACCAGTTTGCTCTCTGTGAGAGCATGAGACAAAGTTTTCTCTCCATGTGACTCTCCCCAGGCACACTATAGAACTTCAATCTCTTTCCTCTGTGGCTCCATAATCTCCTTGTTCAGAAACTTTGGAGCTCAACTGAGTTTCATGATATAGCAGTACAGGTTCTCCTATGTCCTGAGTCTTCGCTGATCGTGAAAGGCTAGGGCCAAAATGTTGGCTGGCCTTGTGGCTCTTCTATTTCTCCAACTCTGACTTGTGATCTTAGGTTGTTAACCATCCAGAAGAAAAGCTGATTAGTATCCTGCAGCATATGCCATTCACTTTGCCTTATCTGACTCAATTGTTTTTAGTGGTTGTTGTACATTTCCATTTCTATTTCTTCTTTTTGCTTCTTATACTAGGGAAACTATATGATATTTACATATGTGTTTCTGGTTTATTTCACTTATGATATATGTTCAAGTGGCATCCACTTCAATATAAATGCTTCAAGCTTATCATTCTTAATAGCTGAGCAATACTCCATTATATAGAATTATATGTTTTTCAACCATTCCTCATGTGTCAGACATCTTGGCTGTTTCCAAGATTTTGCTATCACACATTGCGCTGCTGTAAACATAGGTACACATATATCACTATGAGACAATGCTTTCAGTTCCTCTGGGAAAATTCCCAGTGGGGGGATAGCAGGCTTGAATGGGATTTCCAGTCCTACTCTTTTGAGGAGTCTCCACACTGACCTCCACAATGGTTGTACCAGTCTACATTCCCACCAGCAGTGGAGCCATAATAATAAGTTGAACTGTAAATGGCTACGGTCGACAACTTCTTCAGATAACTCACTATTGTTGTGGAATGCTGGACTGTGTTAGATTGTGTCGTCAAGTTCAGGCACCTAAATTAGTTGAATGACAATGGAGTGCCCATCTTTGACAGGTGTAGACAAAGGAAGGGGCATAGAAAGGAAGAATCATGATGTGTGTGTATGGACAGTACAGTTGGGATAGATAACGAGAGGCAAGATTTGCACTAATGGTGGTTGGACAGGATATTATGTTGACTTCTAGTACTATGGACAACCACTAGGAAAATAACAAGGTAGAAAGTATTAATTATTGAATCTTTGGGCCAGGGAGATGGCTCAATAGAATAAGTGCTTCCCTGGCAAGCACAAGGTCCTGAGTTCAATCCCCGGTTCCACACACAAAAAATTAAAAAAAAAAAATTATTGAATCTTTGATGTAATTCAGGTACAAAAAATAAGATACACAAACAGCTACACTCTCTTTACTGATAAGAGTCATATGCTATAATAATGTCTGTAAGTATAATATCATGTATGCACCTTCTACGATACCAAAACATTATGAAAACAGTTTGCAATGTATTAATTTATCAAACCCATCTTGTCAAGTTATCTTAAAACTGTCTCATTGATATTTGTACTTCAATAAAATAAAAATTAAAAAAAAAGAAGACCGGAAGTGAGGATTAGCCCTGTTGATTGTCTTTTTATACCAACCTGTAGGACAAGTGGGGAAAGAAGAAAGTTTCCTCTCATAACTACTGAGCCTCCAACCAAGTGTTATTTGAATGTTGTCATGTGAAGCAGGATCATGAACTGAGAAGGGAGAAACAAGTATGAGAGACACCAATGGCAAGACACTGTTTAGGGGTGAGGTGGGAAGCTGGCTGCAAAAGGCACGGTCTTCCATGGAGAGTAAGCCCAAATCATGGTGCGTGTTCTCCAGTGTACATCCAAAGCTGGGCCTCAGATCCTCAGAAAGAACAAAAGAGAGGTAAATAAGCCCTAGATGATCTTTTCTTCCCCAAAAGAAAATAAGAATCTAAATGCTTTATCTTGACCTAAATTACCCCGGTGTACCTATATCACCTTTCACCTTCGTAAATACAAACTTTCTAGACTAATTTATTAACTGAATGGTGTCTCTCCTTAATTTCAAGTGCCTGATACATAAATAACTTTCACAAACTAATTCAGATAGGCAGCGCATGACACTAGTCCCAGAGACAGTGTGAAATTTGCCTTAAAAATTGCTGCTGGCTTCCAGAAACTACACACCGGGACCCTGCAGCAGCCTGGTCTCCACCTTAAATTAGAAAATGTTAAGTCAATAAAAAAAATTATGTCCCAACATGAAATAACCCTAGCAAATGTATAAATATATTTAAATTTTTGATTTTCTGCCTCTTGACAAGCAAATGTTTATAGGCTTGAATTCTTCAAATTTTAATATCACTGTAGAATTATCCGTGGTCATTTCTCATTATGTAACAATTGATTCTAGCTACAAATCTGTGTAGTTTGTTCCTGGTAGGTTCACCCCAATGACTACAGCTCTACACTAAAGCCATTTTAATGAACTTTTGATAATACTAGTGAATGAATAATATACCCTTTTATTGTTAGCGAAATTATAAAGATACAAAAATCTAGTGTTTGTGGAAGTCTAAAGGCATAAAAGCTAACATAAGATATGTAAAGTTCTTAATGTGAACTCTAGGATACTTCAGGTAACTTGAATAACAATAAAAAATTTAAGAAGAAACATAATTCACCTTCTCCCTGGACCTCAAGCAGGGAAAGCTTCAAGTGATATGTTTTAGATGTCAGCGCTTTCATGTTCTCTGGGTTTTCCTGTAGGAAGTTAAAGGCACAGGGGTGACATCTCCCACTCTCTGCACCTCTCATTTCACCTGGGCTACACTTGTTGAATGTTTCTGAGAAAGCGCAGTGCCTCTAGTATGACCTCTTCCTTTGAAGATGAGAAAGACAAGTCCAGACATGTCACATAAATTTGTCCAGGGTGCACCAGCAAAGCAGAGCCTGCTATATCTGACTATGCATGAAGTTTTCTCACAGCCATATGGTATGGATTCACACAAAATGTGTTCTTGTGAACATTGCTTAGAGAAGGTTAAATATTGTTCTGTAGATCTGTTTTAAAAAACTATCCTAATTCTGGATGAACCAATTACTAAATATTTTACCCACACTAAGACTAAGATACTTGGCTTTCTTTCTTGGTTTCTACTGAAAAGGAAGAGAGATTTTTATAATTCCATTCTTATTTGTGTCAGTCCAGTTTCCATCCCTTTACCTCTTCCAGAAACTGGAAGTTTGGAAAACCTTAAGAAATCTAAGTGAGTTTATAACTTTTGTAATGCAAAGAAGAAGAAAGGGCTGGCCAGATAGCTCATCAGATTAAAGCGCCTGCTTAGGCAGATGCAGGGACTGAGATCCCATCCCCAGCATGCCATGCCAGCCCCACCCCCGGGGCATCTTGGGACAGCAATTGAGACTGGGTATGGTGGAGCATGCCTGTAATCCCAGAGACTGGGAGGCTAAAAACAGGAGAACCACTACAAGTCCAATACATGTAGTGAACCCTGGTAGACCCTGTCCTAAATATTTGAAACTGGATTCAAATAATAAATTAATAAATAATAAATAAATGTAAATAAATAAAGAATATATGATTGTTAGATACAAAACACAGATCCAAAGTTCATGTATAACTGCATCCTGTCCACATTGTATTAAAGTTTCTAACTTATCCCTTTATACTCTCACTAGGTCCTCACAAAGACTCTTCATTTCTAAAGCCAAAACATAGTTTTACAAAAAAAAAATACATACTACATTGTTCTTAGAAGGGAAGAAATTAAAGTTTCCCTTTTATATAAAACAATTGAGAAAGATAATCAAAAAGATGTAAATTTCAAAAAATGTACACACTTCTTTTAAAACATGGTTATGATATCAATCAAGACCCATAAGAAAATTTACCAAAAGTGAGTGAGAAAAAAATCCAGAAGAGAAAGAAAAGAGTATATATACTCTAATTATCATAACTTGAGAAAAATCAGACATCAAATTTTGCAATCCTAAGCATTTTGCATTATCATTTTTATACAGCTTTTACAAGACGCAATTATATGACATATTGATATTTGATGACATCAAAACAAATAAAATCATACTTCCTGATTCAAGATAAGAAAGTCACCAAGTAGAAATAGAAACTGGATTCAAAAATCAGCACTAAGATAGCACCCACGCAAGCAGAAAGCATAAGCTAGATAGTGCATTGTAAAAAAAACTATGATTCCAAGTCATCAAACTCTTTCCCTAAGGAAAACATCTCCGTGGCTGGTATGTGACTCTCTACCTCTCCAGAGAATGTCTAGATAAACATTCTAAACGTGCAGGAAAGAGGCAGAACATGTTAGCTTCTGACAAGTTAGAGACAAAGATCAACCAAGGATACAGGCAGTGAGCAGACAGTGTAGTCAAGGCAAGAAGAAACCCAAAGACCAAAGAAGTCAGCACGGGCAGTCCAGCTCCCAGGGTGGAGCATCGGGAAGCAGAAGTTAAAAATTCCAGCAGAGAAGTCTGGTGTGTTTTCTAACCTGACCCTTATGTGTCTCTTTGGGGTTATGCTTCAGTAGTACTCTGGCGGGCACAGGTCTACACCTGTGTTTGGCACACTTTTTGCCAAATTGTCTATTCAGAAATTTTAACTTCCTTCAGAACAGAATTCAGCATCACTCTACAAAGAAATCGGCCTTGAGTGTTCCGAGAACTCCTGGACTTCCAGCCTCACCACCCTGTCCTGCTGCTTTACACACACACCATCATGGCGTGTATTGTATTACACTGTAGCTGCTTATGTTCCAGCCACCCCATTAGCTAAACTTGCCACGAGAACAGGCAGTGCCTCTTAATTTTTGATGCTTCAAAGCACACAGAACATAGTGTCTGGTCCACCACAAGCTGTCAAATTTTTGAATGAACAAACATTTCTATAATAACAATTATGCTCAAATATGATCTTCTATTCTACCTTATTCTTGCAAATAGGAGCTAGCATCTCCATTCTTTTCCCCCTAGCACTTAGCTCAAGTTTTGCCAGTGAACATGCAATCCATTTTAAATAACAGATGAATGAAAAGCTTTTCTCCTCTAGAGCCCCTAGTATGACCTCTTCCTTTGCAGATGAAAAAGGAAATCCCAGACATGTCAAATAAATTTTTCCAGGTTGCACTGACAAAGCAGTGCCTGTTATGTCAGCCCATGCATGAAGTTTTCTCTCCAAAGTATGGCTGGATCCACATAGGATTTGTTTTTAGGAGCGTTGCTTAGAGAGGGCTCAATATTGTTCTGTAGATCTGTGAAGAGTGACACACACAGGAGTCTCAATAAGGTATGTTTAAATACTGGAGTACTAGCACAGTGAGAGCCATCGTGGGTCACTTACTGTGGCCCTCAGCCAAGAAACTTAGCCACCAGCTGGGACTCATCTGACCCAGTGCTGTTAGTAACCCTAGTGTGAAGAACAGCAAAAAGGCCTGACATGTAGGAAATGCTTGGTATTTCTTGTTGTTGGACCTCCCAACTGAGAAGAAAAAAATTTAAATGAGAGAAAGTAAGTAAGGATACAACAAGCCAAACTAATATTCCTTCTCTGTATAAAGCAGAGCAAATAAAAGTAACACAAATTCCACCCAAAAACTTACAAGCTATCAGATTTTCTTCTGATCACCCATTCCATATGCAGTACCAACTATTTAGTCACCTAATAGATAGCTATCAAGTAAAGACCATGAAGACATCAGATGCCCCCCAGAGAAGCAATGCCAAGTTCACAGATCAGCAAGTGCCACCCCCTTTGCTCAAAAATGAACATGTAGGCTCAGAAGCTCACTTTTAGAGTTCATCCAAAGAGTGTGCTCACCTCACCTCTTTGTCGGGACCACTTTCTTGAGTCCCTGTTGCTGATACATGTATGGCAAATGCTTCTGCTATGCTGTGACAGGAAAGCTAGAGAATTTCTAGGTGAGCCATTCCCTATAATTCATCCAGTTTTAGTGACTAGAAGTCACTGTGATGTTTTTATTCTCTGAATATGTTATTTACACACAACTACCAATTCACAAACATGTCAGTGAGTATCAGAAAGGTGAAACCACAAAAAGACAAAGTAATAAAATCTTCTTTTCTGATGTTGATAAAACTAAGATATTTATTTATGGACTCATGTGTGGGGTTAGAGGCTCTCTGATTATGAAATAGATGCACGAAAAATAATGGAAATGGAACACACCAATAAAAATACAGTAAAGCTTCCATGGAGCAAAAGATGCTTGAAAACCAGAAAGTTAAGTCAAATAAGCCAGACATACAAGCTTCAATATCTGGTGGTTTCTCTTATATAAGAAACCCAAGCTACAATTAAAGAGCAAAATAAGTGACTGACAATAGGAAATGGGGAGCTAGATCTTTCACAAAAGAAAAGGAACAAAGAAATGAAGGGGAATGGAGGGGAAAGAGGGGGGAGAAAAAGAGTGTAGAAGTGTTACACACATACTCCCCGTGGTGAGTCATTGTATACTGCAAATAGGCAGTAATAATGTTTAAATCTTATCTGATGAAGCTTGATGAAAAATCTCTTGTCACTATGTCTAAAATACCCAATAGATTCTGTTATCTATTTTCCAAGCCCTTTGATTGTACTAAAAAAGAAAATATATTTTACCTTCAAAATCATAGAATTTAATAACTTGCATATATATGTATGATATATACATATATAGAGAGAGATAGATATATATATGCTTCCATCATTATGGAATCAAGAGAATAAATAACAAAATTCATTTCTGCAAGTTTTAAAAATATAATCAACATATATATGCTCACATATGTGTATATGGCAGTCAAAGTGTACAGTGAATATTTAAAGTTTTTTTTTTGTCTTTTTTGTCTCACTATGCAGTTCAGGCTGACTTTAAGCTCACTTTGTAGCTCAGGCTGGTCTCGAACTCACAACAATCCTCCTGCCTCAGCCTCCTTAGTTCTGGGATTACAGGCACGCGCCACCATGCCCAGCCTAATATTTAAAATTTTTAAAATCTATTGCATAAAGAAATACATTGCCATGAGTCCCCTTCAACACCTTCCCCCCTTTCTTCCAACACACCTCTCCCATCCCTCTTCACACCTCCTGAAGCAGTTCTGGAAGCCCTGTTCCATGAGTGTCTTTACCAGGTGTGATCAAAAATACAGTGAAAGTTGCTGCTGCGTGACATAGAAGAAGGCCAGGCTTATAAAGACTTCTTAAATTTTATTGCTTATATTTTTTATCATATTGCATATGTCTATGGCCTCTTTCTCAAATTAGTAATAAAATTTCACATGCACCAGAATTAGGCATAACTTGCCAAAAAATTTCCACTCTGATTGAAAACGGTTTAGAAAAGTGCTCATCAAACCAAAAGTCTGCATCTTAAAATAAAACTTCACAACTGGGAGTAAAGTGAGAAGTAGCAAACGCCAGTTCCTCCAATGTTTCCACTAGCACGGTTGGGCCTTAGCCAAGAAAGCAAAGAGCAGAAGCATGAACTGCAGCCTACAGAACACACGGGCCAAGACAGGGCCTCATCTCTGGGCACAGAAGCCCAAAGGAGCAGCTGTGAAACCAAACCTCTCACGTGTTGCTGGTGAACCTGAAAAACCACAAAACCCTTTCGGAAATGCACCTTGTTGAGTCTTCCAAATTGCTCTGAGCCTTTCACTCAATAAACTCAAACCTGGTTATCTGTTCTTTGAAAAGAGTCTTAAATGTGGAAAGGAAAAATATTTAACACATATGACAAAAAGCTAGAGACCATCCGTTTCTGTACTGTTGTGTAAAATCCACCTGATGGAATATGGTATACCCATTTAAAGTGTGTGTGTGTGTGTGTGTGTGTGTGTGTGTGTGTGTGTGCATGTGCGCACATGCTAATGCTCTACTGTAAGTAAAGTTTTAAAAGAGACAAAATCACTCGAAATCCATATTCACAAGCCTAACTGCCTCTGCGGCACAGCCAGCTGCTCTGCATCCTTAAGCAGCTCTTGAGCATCTAGAGCTAATTAATGCCATGACTCCTCCACTCCATTTGTCACCTGCACACACCAAGCCTCCCGACCCCACATGTGGACCACCCAGATGTCTGCACTGGACTCTGTAAAGCCATTCCCACCCCTTCCTCCCTTTCCAAACTCTCCACTCACCTCCCTCCTCCATCCTGGTGCATCCTGGACCCCAGAACTTAGCATTCCTCTCTAGAGGAGGCTACTGCTTTGTTGCCAGCTACTTTGGCTTCAGAACTAAGTCCACAATTCCTGTCAATCATGTTCCCCATTCCCACTTACGTCACACCTTTCCTCTCCTATGGGCTGTTCCATTATCACAAGCAGCACCCTTCATGAATACTGCATACTTTATGGTGCCAAACCTACACGTCCCTTTTTTCAGTTCCACCAACTTCCCTGTATTACCAGGTATTGCCTCTCCCTGCTTGGTATAAATTGACTCCCTCCATGTGGACTCTGGATCCCATGTTTCCATCTCGAAAACCTTGTGCATACGGTTATCACCTACATCAATTTTTTCCTCTATTGCAACAACCCCATTGGCAAGCAAAACATGGGTTCCTACCCAATTTTCTTTAAAACCAAAGGAAATTATTCCTATGCAAGACTCTTCCAGCCCCAGTCTCATTTCTTATTCTTGTCAATGGCAGGTACCTAACAATAACTGGCTCTATTTGCTTCTCTGTTTCCTCCATATCTATTCTCCAGTTTACCATGCCTACCAGAATTTCATCCCCACCATTCTACTGAAGTAGCACTTATGAAAGCAATCAATGACCTGCATCTTGCCACAACTTCTCAGCAATATTTGACACAACTGGCCACCCTCTCTTAAAACACTTGTTCTTCTGGGCTGTTCTATGCATGCACTTGCCTGCCTGTCCACTTTCTCGCCAGCTTCCAGACTGCACATCTTCCACCAGGTTGCCAGGTGTTGGCAGGCCCAATTCAAGAGTGCACAGGCTGCTCCACCTGTAGCCCATGCCTGGGGAAGCCCATCTGATCCCCAGGCCTCGAATCCTGCATCTGTAAACAGGATCATTTAAAAATCGTACCTTCAGCCCACACCATGTCATTACCTGCACCTACATAGTCTCTGTGGATCTCACATGAAAACTGGCAGGAACAGAGCAACTGACTCTGCAGCCATCCAGCCCCCTCCTCCATCTCTCTTTCATCTCAGCAGAATGTAGCACAATCTTCCAGGTGCCCACGCCAAAAGTCATCTTGACTTCACTTCAATTCCACATGCAACTCCCCAAGATGTTCCCTCAGATCATTGTTTCTTAAGCCCATGTGGAAGCTTAGGCACACCCCCCCTGGGGTTCTGTGCCTGAACACCATTACTTCGCACCTGAACTGCTGAAATGCTCTCCTATCTGGCTTCTCTGCCTCTGGCCTTCTCCCTCCCTGTCCTCTCTCTATTCCGCAGTGAAGGCAGCCTTTCTATAGCATCTTATATGGTCCACTTCCAGACTTCAAGTATCCTAAGCAGAATAAAACCCAGCTACTTTACAATGACCTCCAGTGACCCATGTGTTCCAGTTCCTGCTTTCCTCCTCATTTTTTGTTCTTCCTTTGTTTCACTATGATTCAGATCCATGTTTTCTTCCTGTTCCTTGAAACTGAAAACTGGTTTCCTACTCCAGGGTTGTTGCATTTATCATTCCCCCACCTAGGAATGCTCTGGCCCCACAAGCTAAAGATATTTAAGATACCTCAAATTTATCAAGATGGAATATGTAGCAATCCTCCCTTGTGAGCCTGAGTCGTGCAAAAAGTGAATGCCACAATAGGATCAGCAGGTAGGAATTCACAGGGGAATAACTAAGAAGAAATGGAAAAAGAATGGAAAATCCTGGAAAGCCATCAGACCACGACCCAGGTGAGAAAAGACTGGGAGGGAGGAAAGGAATGGCAGGACTATCAATTGTCATAGTGGCCTTTATACACTTTCTCAAAGGACTGCTGCTGGTGGTGCACACCTACAGTATAAGGTCAGTACCCTGAAAGGCAGCAGCAGGAAGATCACAAATTCAAGCACAACATGGACAACTTAGCAAGTCTATTTCAAAACAAAAGTAATAAATGGCAGAGGATGTGGCCCAGTGTAAAATCCCTGGGGTCAGTCCTCAGTGCCATGGATCACCACCCCCCACTGTGGCCTGTTAAGCCGAAGTCACCTGTTGCAGAATCCCAACGTCTCCCAGGAGTAGATCTGCTTCAATATCCCTGCCCTGCTGGTCCTCAGCTGGGAGCCACCCCTGGGAAGTGTCTGTATGCAAGTGTGACCGTGGGCAGAGGCAGCAGCTGGAGCCCTCCATCGCCATCGAAGCCTGCAGTCAGCGGTCTGAAAGGCAGCTCTGCTGAGCCCCACATCCTGGTCCCCCAACAACTCTGGGAAGGACTGACCGCCCCTGTCTGTAGATGAAGAGATGAGGCACAGGTGGCCTCCATATAGCAGGGAACAAAGCCAGGATTTGGATCTAGGAAATGATCTCACTCCAGACCTGTCCTTTTTCATCAGTGTTTGATTTAGCTAGCATCCCGGATGTTACCTGCTCAGGAAAAGAAGGTACTGAAAGAAAGAAAGAAAAAAACAAAAAAAAAAAAAAAAAAAAACAGGGCTTGATTTATCTGTGTAGCTAAAGGAATAAACTGATTTGCTGTTTCGCATAACGAATGAGCGCTCAGGCAAAGCTAAATGATCAGTGAAAAAATCTAAGTTGCTTTTCACTTTCAATGCAACTTCCAAAGTTAACTTTCAAGTGAATCTTTTCCTCCACTGTGTGGGGTGAACGTATAGTTCAAAATGGCCCCAGAATCCTGCCCTCCTCTTATACCAACCTGCACAATCCCCTCACCAAGACAATGAGACAAACTTGTGAGCATGCTGGACTCGTTCCCCTGCGGTGTCACAGTATATGGCAGAAGAATTTTACCGATGAATTAAGGGCCTAATCCCTTTTTACTGAATTAAGGAAGAGAGAAATTATTGTGACTGGGTCTGACTTAATTAATTGAGCCCTTACTAGAGGTTGGCAAAATCAGGATTGTGAAGGAGACGCTGGCTGCGGTCCTGAGAACAGGGTCGTAGCGCACTGGGCCCAAGCGGTCTCAGGGGCTGAGATGACCTCAGGGGACAGCCAGCAAGAAACAGGAACTGTAGTCTCATAAGAGAACGTGGCCAAAAATCAGTGAGCCACGAAGAGGATCCCGCAGCCATGTGAGATCGCCGTCCCGCCTGACACCTCAAAAGCCAGAGACTCTGGGCAGGGGACCCAGAGACAGCGTGCCAGACCCCAGCGCCGCAGGAACTGCCTCATAAGACACATCTGCTGTTCCAATGTAAGCCGCCAAGCTTGTGCTCACTTACTGCACCGCAATCAAAGCCAGCGCTCACACTGCGTACTATGGTCCCCAGTCCAAGCATGTATTCCTCCTAGATGTCACCTTTCTGATCCCACTTACTGTGGACAACAAGGTCTCATATACTTGAGTGATTAGCTGGTAATCAGCCCTCTCTCCAAGAGATTTCAAGCTCTGCAAGGAACGGAAGCCTTATCTCTGCTTTGCTCATCACGGTAGTTTGGAGGCAGTACACACAGTAAAGGGCCGAATGGATCCACGTTCCCACTGGCGGGCCCATGGTCGTTATGGTTTAGACCTAGAAACTTTCTCCCAACGGTTGCTGTGTTCAGAGGCGGGCTGTTGGGAAGGTGACTGGATCCTGGGCATGCTGTGCCCATCGGTGAGTCAATCCACTGATGAAACCATTGGTAAATGTCCTGTCGGGAGCTGCAGCTTGGCTAGATGAGGCAGGGCAGCTCCTCCCTTCCCACTCTGCTTCCTGACATGCGCAGTTTCTCTCTCTCCCCACCCTGGAGTCAGCTGACTACAGACCAAATTGTCTAAAATTTGTGAGCCACAATGAACCACTCCTCCTTTAAGTTGAGAGTGTCAGATATTTTTGCCCCAGCAATGAACAAGTGACTAAGATAGTGTCACTTTAGAGCCCCAGAAAGTATTTCTTCTAAGAAAGAAAAAATAGGATGGGGTCATTGTTTCCAATCCCTCTCCAGAGAATATACGACATAGCTCTGAAAGTCTGGAGGTGCCAAGGGCCTGTCTGCCTGCAGGCAGAGAAAACCCGTAGGGAAGACACTGCAGCCTGAAGCTGAGTGGAAAATAATGTCAGGCTGCAAATGGTGACCCAGCGACCAGATGTCCCAGACACTTTACCCCTGCCCACCCCTCCAGCCCCTCATAGCGGGGTATCCATTCAATAATCACAAAGATGCCGCCGTGTGAGCACTACGTCCATCTGCCCAGTTTCAGGCACGTCAGGTCCCTTAGCCCACAGCGCTGGGTGAAGCACAGTGCTTGTCCTTCGCTGCAGTCATTGTTCTGATCGGGCCCTCTGAGCCGTTTCCGCTTCCCACCTCCACCTCCTTCCCAGGAGGCCTTCTCCCGACTTGCAGAGTTCACCGCCACTCAGGAGCTCCAGCCACGCCTCAGCCTGCTCACCACCCACTGATCCTCCTGTCCTACTCCAGCCGAGCGCTGGATGGAAGCCTTGTGTCCACAATTGGGCTGCCCAGGAGACCTGGAGCCTACCAGCCCTCGCCTGCCTGTGCCCATCCCTGCATCCACCAGTGTTCCGTGGACAGTGTTTCTCCAGGGGGTTGGGGATACAGATTGGTGGTAGAGCACTTGTCTAGTATTTGTGAGTTCATTTCACCCCCAGCACCACCGAAACAAAAAGAAGAGTTCCCCAACTGATTTACATCTCCTTTTCCCTCCCAGCTGCCCCATTTTGCCTGAAGTCAGAAGACTTGCGAAGTCTGCACCTCCAGTATAGTTCTGTATCCCAAGCCATCCATAGGAAAGGAATATTCTAACAGAAAAAGTGCAGTCATCATGAGACATGCTTTAAATCAGCTAATGTACATAAAACTGCAAAGATAGTCCTCAGCTCGCTGCCACACACTGAACTCTATCTCAGAAACACTTAACATTTCTGTAACATTTTACTTAATAGAGACAAATAGATGTTTTCATTGTACAGTAATACTTCTGTTCACAAATGCCTTTGGTTTTCGTTTGTTTGTTTGTTTTGTGTTGTTTTTTTCTATTTTTTTTAGTAATAGGGTCTCACTGCTAGGTCAGACTCATAGTGATCTCTGTCTCAGCCTCCCAAGCGCTAGGATTACAGGCACACGCCACCACACCCAGTCTTAATCACCATCTCAGCGCACCCTGGGTGCAGAGCCGCACAGCACACTGGGGACTGAACCCCGCCTAAGCAGGCGCTTTAATCCGCTGAGCTATTTGACCGGCCCACAAATGTCTTTGTTCGCAAACAATTCCGCTTGCACACAGCAGCAATAGCCAAGTTTCTTTCCATTCTCAAATTTCACATCAGGTGATGAGGAGAATCAGGACAATCTTTCTCATAATTGTGGATCAACTTAGGTTCGGAGGCACCACTGTATATATTTATTTAGTATATTTTAAAAATAAAATTTTGGCATTATCAAATGTATCTTGAAGCTTCTTTTATAACTTCATTTTTTTTTTAGATTTAGCTTATTTTTTTATTTTATTTTATTGAACTACAAATGTCAATCAGACAGTTTCAAGACACCTTAACAATACAGATTCGACAAATTAATACATTTCAAACTGTTTTCATAATGTTTTGGTATTGTACAAGGCGCATACATGATATTATATTTACAGATATTATTTTAGTAGATATCTCTTATCAGTGAATTAAGAGTGTAGCTGCTTACTTATCTTATTTTTTATGCCTGAATTATATCCAAAAATTCAATAATTATTTTCCTAGTGGATGACCGTAGTACTAGAAGCCGACATAATATCCTGTCCAACCACCTTTAGTGCACATCTTGCCTCTCATAGGATTATGTAGAAGCTCAGCATTACCTATCCCAACTGTACTATCTATACACACACATCATGATTTTTTCTTTCTACACCCCTTC
>PVKA01046748.1:0-14742 GCA_004027165.1 Ctenomys sociabilis
AAAAAAAAAAAAAAAAAAAAAGAAAAAAAAGAATAGAATAAAAATGTATGTATAAACCTAAGAAAGAGAAAGAAAAACAATCAAAAAGCAACCAACCGCACAGTAAGAGGGAAACAATATACACAAAGAAAACAATTAAATAAAGTTCCTCTGGTGTCCACTATTCTGTGACAGTGTCCAAAGTAGCACCTCACCAAGTTTGCCATAGGATTAGTTCTGGATTGGTTGTGGGCTGATCTTGGCCTCTGGATGTGGGGACTGTGGCCAGTCTTTATCCAGTAGCTTTCTGGATGGCCTGCCCACATCTCCCTACCCTGTTTGTCTCTGTGTTGTCCTTCTGTTTTCTGTAGCTCCCCAGGCAGCCCAAGGGTGCTCCCAGTCCTGCGTACATTTGCCCCTCGTGGACTGTTCACAGCCTCTGCTGTTCCACACCCCTGGATCCATGAATGCTTTGCCCTCCTTGTCCTGTGCTGGTGGTTGCAAGTCTGTCCAGTGTGGCCAGTTGCAAGTTGGAGGGAGTGATGACTTCCTGGCCCCAGGGTGCTTGCACTGATGGTGACAGGGTAGGAAGTGATTGTTCCTGTTTCTTGTCCTTTCTATGTATCAGCCATTTCTCCAAGTTTTGCCTATAAGAATTTACCATATTCATTTCCTCATGGGATTTATTAAAATTTCCAAAATATTTAAAACAGTTTTATAGTGAATACCAGTTTATTCCCACTCATGCCAACACTGACATTTTATTGTACTTAGTTGGTCACAAATCTATGAACCTCTCCATGTGTCTTTCCCATCAATCAAGCCATGTTTTCTTTTGATGTTTTCCAATTTATTTTATTTATTCATTTTTTTCTGGTACTGGGAAAAACTAAGGACCTTGCACTTGCCTGGCAGGCATTTGTGCCACTGAACTATATCCCTGGCCTAAATTTCAATTTAAAGGCATCAGTATCTATCATCTTTAAATACTTGCTGGCAGAAGATTAATGTCTAATATTTTGTATAATGCTTTTTTTTTTGTTTTGAGGTAAACTTTGTATATAACAAAAAATATATATTTTACATTTAGCATATGATGTTTTGACAGATATTTGATATACTTGTATAACTCTAACTCCTTATTAAGATATAGAATATTATCCTAAAGTTTCTTTGCTCCTTCCACCAAAAACTGAATGTGCCCACCTTTCCCCTGGAAGCCACAGGCTTTATTTTTGATTTTAGGTGTTGGGGAATTGAGTTTAGGGTATATTGCTTCAAACATCCTGTATGAACTACATATCTTCTGTGTAAAATTTATTTTAATAGTGTGCCTTTAAGACTCCTCTGTTATTCCAAGTTTTCATAGTTTACTCCTATGGTTGTGAATTTTGCAAATGTAATAATATTGGTTTGTTCATTCACTATTGTTGAACACCTGAGTTGTTTCCATGTTTTTTCTATTATGAACAAATGAGTGATGAACATTTTCACATAACTATTTGGTAGGCAGAGGGGTTTTGCTTTCTATTATTTTCTCTGTTTTGTCTCTTTCCATTATGCTTTTCCTTCCACAAGTGTCTGCATTCTATTATTTTCCTGTCTTCTAGCTCCTAATATTATTCATTTATTTATTTATTTATTTTTTGAAGGAAGGAAAGATTTATTACACTCACAGTTACTGGAAGTTTCAGTCCATATTCAGCTAGGTCCAAGGCAGAGCAGCACATAGCAGAAAACAACCTTTCATGATAGTGGCAAAGAGCAAGAGCAAAGGGAGGAGTAGCAGCAGCTCAAGCAGCTAGCTTCTCCCCCCTCCTTACATTGTAATGCAAATTACCTGCCACAGGGCAGGTGCAGCATTCACACCCAAAACCACCCCAAGACTGCATGAGGCTTTGGGGGAATACCTAGACACAAACCATAACATTCCGCCCCTGAACCCCCAAAGACTCATGCATATCCCTTTATGCAAAAGCCATTCTAGTCCATCTCTATGACTTGCCAAAGTCCCAACAGTTTCAGCATTGCTGAAAAGTCCAAGTCCCAAGTCTCCTCCAAGATCCAAGGCAAACTCCCAACTGTGAGCCCCTGTACAAATGAAAACTTAAACACTTGCAATATTAAAAGGCACAAGATAAACATTACTATTCCAAAAGGTACACACAGCAGGATACCAAGCATTGGGACCAACACAAGTCTATAATCCAGCAGGGCAAACAGTAAGTCTTATAGTTTCATGTGGGACATCTAAGCAATCTGTGATGTTGTGAGCTTCAAAGGCCTTATGTGGCTCACCCCTATGGCACTTCTGCTGGTAGCTTCTACCGCTTTTCTCTCAGGCCTGCTTTGCTCCCTTTTTTCAGCTTTTCTTAGACCATCCACATTCCTGGCTTTTCCAGATTTCTGGGGTTTCCACTGAATAGGCTTCTCATGCACAGCTTCACACACTGCCATCTCAGGGACAGTGCCTGTCTTCCCAGGCTTTCTTCTGAAATCTAAGCGGAAGCCTTCTTACCCTCAGAACTCTTACATTCTGCATGTGCCTAAAACCAATGCCAAGTGAATAATGCCAAAGTGTGCTGCCAGCTGGAGCAGCAGCCGGGCTTCCCTCTCTCTTGGATGTAGGGGTCGAGTGCCTGGATGGCTGAGCGCTCTGGCCCCTGATTCTGAGGAATCATTTCTCCATGTGGTGCCATTCTGGAACCTGGTATGGCCACTGGCACCACTCTGAAACATGGGGCTCAGTGGCTTTCCCCTCAAGGCAGAGTCCCTGACCTTTGCAATTCTGAGACTGCAAAGGGTGGAGACCTGCTGCTTCCTGTGATGCCCTCAGGCCATCCTTTCCATTCTCAGGTTCCTTCCCAGCAACCCAGATCCTCTCTGCTCTGTCTCTGCAGTCCACAGCTTTATTGGAGTTTCCTTTTTGGCCAAATGCACATTTGAAATCCTCCTGCCGGGCTTCTTACTCTTGATTCTCACCTTAAATCTGGCTAAACGCCCCCAATAACAATCATGCTACTGCCCCAATATTTGGCTACTTTGAAATATCTTTTGAAAGATTAATTAGTCCACCACGCTTAGGCAAAGTCTCTGGACATGAGCAAAATGCAGACAAGTTTTCTGCCACGTCAAAACACAAATGATCTGGAGTCCAGCAACTGATGCAGTCCTTTTCAGCAGAAGCCTTCCCAGCCTAGTCTTTACAGGCTGGCTTTCTATCAGCCTTCTGGGCTGTGCTTTGACCAGAATCTCCCCTACAGAGAGAGAGCTGAAGCTGTTCCAGCTCATAGTCAAACTCTCCAAATCTTTCCTACCTCTTCCCATAAACCATTCCCAAAAGCTTATAATCTACATGGTCAGGTTGAGCCACAGTAACAACCTCACGCCTGCAGTACCAAATTCTGTCTTAGTTACTCTTCTCTCTTTGGTGGGACAAATACTTGAATGAAGGAAGGGAAGGTATACTGAGCTCGCAGTTGCTGGAGGTTTCAGTCCATATTCTGCTGCATCCAAGGCTGAGCAGCACATAGCAAAAAGAACCTTTCATGGTCATGGCAAAGAGCAAGAGCCCCTAATCTTATTTTAGGTCATAAAATGCTCTGTTTTCATTTGAGACATATACTACTTCTATGAATTCTATGTCTTTCTCTCTGTATGTTATATTCCTCCCAACCTTCCCCTTTTTCCTTCTTCCTCTCTCTGTCTTCATTTCTTAGGCAGGGGATATAACCAAAGGACTCCCATATACCAAGCAAACATTCTCCAAGTGAGCAGAGTGTCAACAGAATACTGGATTTTGAAATGGTTGCTACTGTCATAAGGTATCATGTTCCATAAAAGTGCTATTATAGAAGTTGACTATGTCAAGGGTCAACTCTATGACCAAATACTCCAAAATAGGCAGCCTCCAATAAATATTCTTCTGGATCACAATTTTCTGGGTTTATGGTGGCAGATTTGCTCTACTACTGTTGATGCTGGGATCAAGATAAAAGCAGTCCCAGAACCTTTTCATAGCATGGGGAAAAGTACACAACAACATGTGGAAATATGTGAACTTTTCATGCTCTGACTCACATCTCTCCTGCTATCACTCTTGCTGCTATTCTAATGGTGAAAACAATTCATACACCAGTCTATACTCCCACCAATAGTGGAAAAGGGTTTCTTTTTCGACACAGTCTCTCCAGCATTTGTTTTTGGCTGACTTCTTGATGAGAGCTACTCTTTCTGGGGTTAGGTGGAATCTCAGTGTTGTTTTAATTTGCATTTCTTAAATGACCAATGATGTTGAACATTTTTTCATACACTTATTTGCTGTTTGTACTTCTTCATCTGACAAGTGTATATTCATATCAGATGCCCATTTTTGGTTGGGTCTTTGAATTTGGGGGCCTGATTTTTAAAAATTCTTTATATGCTCTATATAGAAGGCCTTTGTTGGAGGAAGAGTTGGCTATAATTTTCTCCCAGTTTGCTGTTTTTCTTTTTACTCTGTTGAAGATTTCCTTTTGAAGTGCAGAGTTTTCAGAGAGATGAGATTCCACTTGTTGATTCTTTGAAGTATTTCCTATGCAGTTTGGTTTTTGTTCATGAACTCTCTATCTACCCCTATGTCTTTAACATTTTTACCTGGATTTTCCTTCAGAAGATTTAGTGTTTCTTTTTCAGTGTTTAAATCTTTGATCCATTTTGACTGTAGTTTAGTGCATGGTGATAGACATGAATCTAATTTTAGCCTTCAGCATGTGAAAGCCAGTTTTTCTAGCACCATTTATTGAAGAGGCTCTCTTTCTTCCAGTGAGCATGTTGGGTTCTTTTATCAAAGATAAGGTGGCTGAATGTGGTTGAAGTTGTGTCTGCGCCTTCTAATCTGTGCCACGGACCCTCAGGTCTGTCTCTGTGCTGGTGCCTTGGGGCCTGTGGGTTAGCCCAGTTGTTCAAGTGCCTGCTCGAGCAAAGGCAGTCAGGCACAGGGGACTGCAGTTCGATTCCCAGCTCCGCACGCCTTGCCAGACCTGCCCTTAAGGCAGCCTAACCCTGTCTCTCCCCCACACCAAAAAATTATTCTTTATGCTCATACCATGGTGATCTTATTATAGTAGCTTTAGAGTATAATTTCAAGGTCAGGGATTGTGATACCTTCTGCCTTTGCTTTGTTTCCAAGGATTTCTTTTGATATTCTGGGTCTCTTCTGGTTATGGAAATCAATGTGGAGATTCCTTAAAAGGCTAGGATTGGAGATTCCATTCAAGCCAGCTAGTCCCTTCCTGGGTATTTTTTTCCAGAAGAACTGAAAAAATCATACCACAGTGATATATATGCCCAATTTGTCATAGCTAAATCCTGGAAACAACTGACATGTCCATCAGCTGAGGAATGGATAAAGAATATGTGGCATTTTTACACAATGGAATATTATTCAGCTATAAAACAGGATAAGTTGAGTCTTTTATGTCAAAATGGATGCAACTAGAGACCATAATCTTAAGTGAAATGAATCAGACTCTCATGTGCAAACATTGTGTTGTCTCCTTAGTGTTAAAAATCTGAAAGAGAAAAAAATGGATTTGGAAGAGTACAATAGATACTGGGAAAAGGCAATGAACTTATTCAAAAGGGAAGATTAGTGAGTTTAGGAGAAGGACAGGAGAGGAAGTGGGGGAAAGAGACATATCTATGTATATAAACAGTGTGGTTTGGACAACTGTACTCTGGATTTCTGCTGGTCTACGGAAAGGAGCAGATAATATTTAATTTGTGATGTCTCCTTTTTTCATTTGTTTCTCCTTTTTCTCTTCTTTATTATATGTTTTTCTTCTCTTCTTCCAATTTTGCATGCATATATCTGATAGTATGAATAACTGGCTGTAAGACAGCACTATGCATTACAACAAATATGTGAAATCCGTATTAATTCTTTAAATGAAATTCTGTAATCTTTCTGCTTTAATACTACTTTTTACTTTCTTTATAAAATTTTAAAAAAACAAAATGAGTCATATAATCAAGCCCAAGTTGTTGGGCAGGAAAATAGTACCTATTTCACTGAAGGCAATTTATATGATGGGTTCCCTTGTCCATATGGAGATGGTATATGTATGCAAAACCATTCTGCTTTTATAGGAGATTTGGCAGGGCCAGTATGTGTTCTGATTGCATTTTTCATGGAAAGAATAATATGCTGATTATGTATTTCTGTTTTGGGGGAATAGAACATGACTAAGCTAATCCTGGGCAGTAAAAATTGATTGTGAGGAAGACAAAGTAATCATCTCATTGCCCCAGTCTGATCCTATACTCTGGAAGCATAGTTCAAGGTATGTTGAATTTTTGTGACATTGTGGCTTTGTGACTTCCTATGTCCTTTGGCCAAGTGGTCATTCTTTCCTAGCACCACACTCACGTGTTGGCTGCTCTTTTGCTTCTGTGTTTCTTCTGAAAAATTTTGCATTTCTTTTTCACTTCTACTACCTTTGTGACCAGACTGACTACGAAAGAGAATCTAATTGGTTCAATCAACCTCTGGCCAATATAAAATATTTCTTTTTTTGTCAAAAGACCACATTTTATTATTTTTTTTTTCAGTATTACACTTTCTATTATTCTTTTAAAGAATACAAAATAGTGATTGGAAAAAAAAACAGCATTATACATGATACAAGATTTCATTAAACAAGGTAATAGGAATCCAACAATGGTTGCTGTATTGCATGGTGCTATGTGCAAATTAGTTTTCAGATTACCAGATATAAATGTATGAATTTCGTTAAAAAATCAATAACTGAGAAGTGATAATAAATTCAGGAGATGTAAAAAAACAGAGCAAAACAAAAATTGTAAACATTGACTGCTCATTTCTCTTTTTAATATTCATATAATTAGAATTCTCAAAGTAGAAAGGAATAGGCAATAAATAAAGATTTAAAATTTCTGGGACAGGATATTATGTTGGCTTCTAGTACTACAGTCATCCACTAGGAAAATAATTATTGAATTTTTGATATAATTCAGGTATAAAAAAATAAGATAAGTAAGCAGCTACACTCTTAATTCACTGATAAGAGATATCTGCTAAAATAATATCTGTAAATATAATATCATGTATGCACCTTGTACAATACCAAAATGTTATGAAAACAGTTTGCAAAGTATTAATTTATCGAATCTGTATGGTTAAGGTGTCTTGAAACTGTCTGATTGACATATGCACTTCAATAAAATAAAAACAAATAAAAATAAAAAAAAGAAAACAAACTGCCAAAAAAAAAAAATTTCTGAATTTAGTTCAACTTATAATACCACATTTCCAAGAAAAATGAACCTTTTGCACAAGAAATTTAAGTAAAATCATACCAAGATACACAGAAATGAAATTGTCCAAAACTTAATATAAAGAAAAAAATGATTAAAGCATATACATAAAAATATTAGCAATGGGAACACAAAATTGAATCACATCTTGTTCCACATTAGAAACAAAAATAAAAAAGGACCAAGTATGTAAGAAACTAGACTAATTAAAGGACTGAAAGAAAAAACAAAAGATCAATCCTCTTTGAATTTTATACTTAGCAAACATACCTTTGAAAACTAAAGTAAAATATTTTCTATTTATACAAACTTGAAATATTTTAATACCTACAGATGTGGCATATAGGAAATAACAAAGAGCATAATTCGAAAGGCAAGAAAAGTTGTTGTATGCTCCTGGATGAACAATAAAGAGCTCTCAAAGTGATAGTTATGCAGGACTATATAAAATATATTAGATGAACACTTATTTAAAAGGTCATTGAAGATCTCTATGAAAAAGTACTAATCTTATGTCAGGTTATACATGTATTTTATTTTTTTCATATACATGTGTGTGTATGTGCGTATAAAGGACAGAGAAGAAATAATATAAAGTCAACAGAAAACAGAAATATACTTTTTAAAGTTTCTAATGATAGAAGAAGATATCATACTATGTCTTTTAGATAAATTGCAATTCAAAGGTATAGTGTAAATCTTAAAGCACAAATTAAGATTCAGCAATATTCAGAAAATTAAATACTAATTAATTAAAAATTAAATGTTTCAAAACAATTGAACTAAAAAAGTTTTCATGATAGTAAAGAAGTACTAAGAATAAAACATAAGATAAATACTGGAATGATAAATAAATGGCCATCACTTCTGACAGTTTGGGGATAAGATATTGCACAAAGTTCTAGTGTGTTGTGGACATAGATAATGATCATGACGTTTACCGGTGGCCAGGTGTCACTTGTGGGACTGAGCTATAGCTATTTCCTTCATAGACCCATATGGAATCATGATCGATAGGGTACAAGAGAAGTCCATTTGTAGAGTGTGCTGATGGAAATATTTCACTGTCGTACAGAAAAGAATAACTGAAAGACTATTATTGTATACCTCTTATTCTCCTGTGTTAAATTGTTTGCCCTACTGGGTGGGTTCTTTCCATTCTTGCTCAAGGTGTTGTGATCATTTTGCTCCCTCTCTAGAACATCATTCAGTAGTCTGTGTAGGCTTGGCTTTGTCATCATGAAATTCTTTAGTTGTTCTTTGCCATGGAAGTATTTTACTTCTCCATTATACTTGAAGGAGGTATATTAGTCTGGGTTGGAATTTGTTTTCTTGCAAGACTTGAAGTACTTTACGTCATGCTCTTCTTGCCTTGATGGTTTGTGAAGAGAAATGTGCCATTATTCTGAGGTGTTTTCCTTTAAATGTGATCTGTTTCTTTTCTTTAGCAGCTTTTAGTATACTGTTCTTGTGCTGAATTTCTGGGATCTTGATTATTATATGTCTGGAAGTGGTTTTAATTTGGTTGATGTTATTTGGAGTTCTGTATGCTTCAGTTACTGAATGTCAGATTATTGTCCCATATGTGGGAAGTTTTCTGCTATTACTTCTGTCCATATTCTTTTTATATCATTTGTATTGACTCCTTCTTTCTCATTGATGCCTATTAGTCTCACATTGCTCATCTTTGCATCATCTTGCAGGTGTTGAATTATTTTTTCCTGCATCTTGCTTATTCAGGGGTTCCATCATTTTTATATTCTGCTCTATTTTTTTTTTATCAGTGTATTCTTTAGAAGCACTTAGTATTTTGTTGATTATAGTTATTGCTACTTTTTTTGACTTCAGAAATTATTTCTGATCTGATTTCCTCTATACCTTTCTGCAGTTGTTTCTTTACTTCCAATGCTATTATTTCAGAGAATTCATGTGTGCAATTTCCAATTTCCTCTATGCTAGTGTCTTCTGCACTTGTACTGGGTGGACTCAGGGCCTGAGACTGCTTTTTGTTCCTTCTCTTTGTCATTTTGTATACCACTGACTTTTGATCTTTGGTGCAGAGCTTGGATAGAATTATTACCTTAGCACCAGGTCCAGATCTATGAAGTTCAGACTCTTCCAGTTGGATGTGGCTTGGGTCTGGTTGCTATACTCCACTTCTTCCTGATGCATCCTTGCAGGTGAATCCTTTGTACTCTGGCCAGATATTCTGCTCCTGAATCAGCTGGGTGGGTCTTGCCTTTAGCCTCTTTGCAGGGAGTTCTACTCAAGGGTTCCATGCAGGGCCTGGGGCCTGGGTCAGGATCTGGCAGCCTGGGTGGTCTCAGTTACCTATAAAATATTTCTGCTAGGTAGAATTTGACAGATATCATGAACTATTTTTGAGTCAAGTGTGACCCAGTTATTGAGAGGAGGGATTAGCTGTACCATCTGTAATATATTGTTTTGGTTTATGCTTTTTAAATGGTCTGTGGGACTGAGAGTTCTGAAGACCATGTCCAGGTTGCAATGAACTTAATTTTATCCTCACAAGCTAATGACTTTGAAGGTCCTAGATAAAATGTTCTAAGTATGTGATTCCTTTTTTATTTGCTATAGTTTATTTCATATTATATTCCCTAAATCTAACCTCTTTTCTATTAGCTTGATGGAACAGTTAGTTCATTTCAATATATATAATATCTATCTATCATCTATCTATCTATCTATCTATCTATCTATCTATCTATCTATCTATCATCTATCTATATGAATTTTTCAGAGAAGGGTGGTGTGAATTGCAAGAGGATAATTTTTAATATATAAAAAGCTAGAAATGATCAAGAGAAAGTTATATAAACCAAAAGAAAACTTTGCAAAGGACATCAACAACCTCTTAAAAAATTTAAACAGTCTTAATATATGAAAATATGGTGCCTCCCCAAAGCCCATGTTTCAGATAAGAACTAATCTCTGAAATAGAAAAAAAAAATCTCTGAATTAATATCATCAGAAGTAAAGAAACAACAGCAGAAAGATATAGAGGAACTCAGATCAGAATTAATCTCTGAAATAAAAAAAGAAAGCACTGAATTCATAGCGTCTGAGGTAAAGAATCAAATGCAGAAACATGTAGAGGAAATCAGATCAGAAATAATCTCTAAAATAAAAGAATTCATAACTGCATCTCAAGAAGACACTGATATAAAATAAAAGAGATTAGAAAAGTGATGGATTCCTTGAAGGAGCAATCCAGGAAAGAAACAGACCACATGAGATATAGAGGAATTTAAAATTTCAATAACAAGCTTACAAAAAGTGAAGTGAAGTGAGTGAAAGTGAAGACAGACTTTCAGATCTTGAAGGTGCTGTCACTTCTAGTGAAAAGGTAAGAAAAGATCTCTTAAAAACAACAAGGATGCAGGAAAAAATAAGTCATCATCTGCAAGATGATGCAAATATAAACAATGTGAGACTACTAGGAATCAAGAAAAAAGGAATCAATACAAATAATATAAAAAGAATATGGGCAGAAGTAGTAGCAGAAAACTCCCCAAATATGAGGAAACAATCTGACATTCAGGTAACTGAAGCATACAGAATTTCAAATAACTTCAACCCAATTAGAAATACACTGAGACATATAATAGTCAAGATCCCAGAAATTCAGCACAAGAACAATAAACTGAAAGCTGCTACAGAAAAGGAACAGATCACATTTAAAGGAAAACCCATCAGAATAATGGCTGACTTCACAAACCATCAAGGCAAGAAGAGCATGGAGCAGAGTACTTCAAGTCCTTTATGAAAACAAATTCAAGCCCAGACTACCAGGCCAGACTTCTATACCCTGAAAAACTCTCTTTCAAGTTTTATGGAGAAGTGAAATACTTTCATGACAAAGAACAACTAAAGAATTTCATGATGATAAAAACAAACCTCACACAGACCACTAAATGATGTTCTAGAGAGGGACCAAAATGATTAGAACTCCACGAATGAGAAAAGAATGATCCATTGAGGGATAAATTAATTAATCAATTAGGGCAAACAATTAAACACAGGACAAAAAGTAGTCAACAACAGCAGGCAAATAACATGTTGATCATAAATCAATACATCTCAATTATAACCATCAATGTAAATGGACTCAATTCAGCAAGTAAAAGAAATAGACTGGCACAGTGGGTTAGGAAACATAGTCCAACAATAAGCTGTATACAAGAGATATACTTAACTCATGAAGAAATTCATTGGCCAGGGAGATAGCTCAGTAGAATAAGTGTTTTCCTGGCAATAGCGAGGACCTCAGTTCTATCCCCGATTCTGAAAAAAAAAAAAAAAAAAAAGGAAGAAATTCATAGCCTGAGAGTCAAAGGATGGAAAACAATACTACACATTCCAGCAGCTCAGACAAAAGCAGGGGTAGCAATCCTGTTCTCAGAGTCTCAACTTCAAACCAAGAATGATCAAATGAAATAAAGAAGTGTACAATATATTGGTTAGGGGAAAAATTCAAAAGGAAGAGGTCACATTCAGAAATGTATACACACCAAACACAGGAGCACACAAGTATTTAAGACAAATCTTAATGGACATGAAAAATCTAATATCCAATACCACAATCATAACAGGAGACCCTAACAGCCACTTATCGCCAAAAGATGGGTCAAACAGGCTAAAGATTAGTAAAGAAGCAGCAGAACTGAACCAGAGTTTGTAACAAATGGACTTAGTGCACATATAGAGTGTTCAACCCAATGACACCTGAACATACATTTTTTTCAGCTGCACGTGGGGTCATTTTCTAAAATATACCACCTACTGGTCCATAGGTCATGCTTAAGTATATGCAAGAAAACAGAAATTATCCCATGCATATTATCTGACCACAGTGGAATGAAACTAGAAATAAATGATACAAAAAACCAGCAAAACTCTCTAAATTGCTGGAAATAAAATAACACCCTACTCAGCAATCAACAGATCACAGATGTATTTAAACAAGAAATTCAACAATATCTACAATTCAAAGAAAATTCAACCACAACTTATTGGAATTTTTGGGATGTGATGAAAGCAGTTCTTAGAGGGAAAATCATAGCTGTGAACTCACACATTAGGAAAAGAGAATGGCAACACATAAACACCCTAATGTTGCACCTCCAACATCTAGAAAACGAAGAGCAAATCAAACCCAGAGCCCGAAGATGGGAAGAAATCATAAAGATTAGAGAAGACTAATTCAATTGAG
Source organism: Ctenomys sociabilis (assembly GCA_004027165.1). Taxonomy (NCBI): domain Eukaryota; kingdom Metazoa; phylum Chordata; class Mammalia; order Rodentia; family Ctenomyidae; genus Ctenomys; species Ctenomys sociabilis. The sequence goes on from PVKA01046748.1 coordinate 12,530, forward strand.
ACAAACAAAACAGTTCAAAGAATTAACGAATCAAAAAGATGGGTCTTTGAAAGATTAAATAAAATTGACAACCCTAGCTAACCTCATCAAAAAGAAGAAAGAAAAAAATTCAAATACAAGCAATAAGGAATGAAAAGAGTATAACCACAACAGACGCAGTAGAAATTCAGAAGAGCGTCAGTGGCTGCTTTGAGAACATTTACTTTCACAGAATAGAAGACAGATGAAATGGACAGATTCCTAGACAGGTACAAATTGCCAAAGAAAATATAACAACTCTCAATAACCCAATAACAGCCAATGAAATACTAAATGTAATAAAAAGCCTCCCAAGAAAGAAAAGTCCATGTCCTGATGGATTCACAGCTGAATTCTACAAGAAATTTATGGAAGATATAATCCCCATACTCCTCAAATGCTTCAATAAAGTTGAAAAGGAAATAGTCCTCCCAAAGTCATTTCTGGAGTCAAGTATTATACTGATACTAAAACCAGAGAAAGACGCAACCAAAAAAGAGAACTATAAGCCAACCTCCCTCATGATCATAGATGCAAAAATCCTCAATAAAATCCTAGCAAATAGAATATAGCAAATCATCAAGAAGATCATGCACCATGACCAGGTAGGATTCATCCCAGGGATGCAAGGATGGTTCAAAATATGCAAATCTATAAATGTAGAACACTATATGAATAGAACCAAATCTAAATTGACATAATCATCTCAATTGATGCAGAAAAGGCTTTCGACAAAGTCCAACTCCCATTCATGTTCAAAGTCCTACAGAAAATGAGAATAGATGGCCTCTACGTCAGTCTGATAAAACCATCTATGATTACCCAATAGCTAATATAATTATAAGTGGGGAAAAACTGAAATCTTTTACTCTAAGATATGGTATGAGACAAAGTTGTCCTCTATCACCTCTCCTATTCAATATACTTCTGGAAATATTAACTAGAGCCATTGGACAAGAGAGAGAAATAAGAGGAATCAGCATAGGTAAAGAAGTTAACTTATTATTTGCAGATGACATGATATTTTACTTGGAAGACCCAAAAACTCCACTGAGAAGCTACTAGAATTGATACACAAATTCAGTAGCAGAGCAGGATACAAAGTCAATACCCAAAAGTTAATAGCATTCCTCTACATGGATAACAAACAAACTGAGAGGGAAATTAGAGAAACAAATACCTTTTACAATGGCACCATGGAAATTGAAATACCTTGGAATTCATCTAACTAAAGAAGTCACAGATATCTTCATGAAAAATTACAGTACTTTGAAAAAAGAAATTGTAGAGAACTTCAGAAAATGAAAAGATATTCCCTGCTCCTGGATAGGGAGACCTAACATCATGAAGATGGCCATACTCTCAAAATTACTGTACAGATTTAATGCAATCCTGATCAAGCTACCACCAACATACCCCCACAGACTTAGAGAAATCATTCCTAAAATTTATTTGGAACCAGAAAAGACCTAGAATAGCAAAATTTGTCCTAGGCAACAAAGACAAGGCAGGAAGCATTACAATTCTTCACTTGAAATTATACTGCAAAGCTACTGTGATAAAATCATCATGTTATTGGCAAAAAGATAGACCCAAGGATCAGTGGAATAGATTGGAAGCTGCAGAAGTTTCTATGAACGTAGTCAACAACCTGACCTTCGACAAAGGAGCTAAACATGCTTACCTGAAGAAAGATAGCTTCTTTAATAAATGATGCTGGTGAAACTGGCTCTCTACATTTGAAAACTAAAATTTTACCCAAGTTTATCACCATGCACTTAGCATACGATCCAGTGACATTTTCTTTTTTTTTTTTCCATTTATTTTTATTTTATTGAAATACAAATGTCAGACAGTTTCAAAACACCTTAACCATACAGAGTCGATGAAATAATACATTGCAAACTGTTTTCATAACGTTTTTGTATTGTACAAGGTGCATACATGATATTATATTTACAGTTTTTCTTATAGTTGAATTATATCAAAGATTCACTAATTATTTACCTAGTGGATGACCATAGCACTAAAAGCCGACATAATATCCTGTCCAACCACCATTAGTGCAGATCTTGCCTCTCATAGAATTATGTAGAAGCACAGCGTTATCTATCCCAACTGTACTGTCTATACACACACATCATGATTTTTCTTTCTACAACCCTTCCTTTGTCTACACCTGTCAAAAGTGGGCA
>PVKA01046749.1:0-14723 GCA_004027165.1 Ctenomys sociabilis
TGTGTGGTATAGCTCAAAGGTAGAACATGTACTTAACATATATAACTCCTAGAGTTCTACCCCTAGCACCAAGAGATTATATAGGACCCCATCAAAATTTATAGTAATTAAAATATGAAAGATGCCAGAGTAAATAAAAATTAGCTGTATAGCAAATCTAGCATATACAAAACAAGCTATTTTGAGCCTCACCCAACCACCAATGTAGCTACTTGACGTCCATCCACCGGGCCAGGCAGGAGCCTCTTGTGATCAGGAGCCCTGCTGCCCTGTCTTCTGTGGCACCAGCTTGCCCACCCCTGCAGTACAATGCTTTCCTGCCTATATTCAAAATGCTATCCTTTTCAGCATTTGACTATAAGTGGCAGGTGCTGGGTCTTAATTTGTATTTAGGGTGCTTATAGATAGATCTTTGGATTGCAGTTTTTTCTTCAAAGATGCTTGAGGGCCGGGGAGATGGCTCAGTGGAATATGAACTGCTTCCCTGGCAAGTACAAGCTCTGAGTTCAATCCCTGGTTCCGCATTAAAAAAAAAAAAAAAAAAAAAAAAAAAAAAAAAAAAAAAAAAAAAAAAAAAAAAAAAAAAAAAAAAAGATGCTTGAGGCCTGGCCAAACAACTCAGCAGATTAAAGGGCCCACACGCACGCACAGGGACCAGGGGTTCAATCCCTGGGCCTGCCATGGGGAGGCTGAGATGGCAATTGAGACTGGGTGTAGTAGCTCACACCTGTAATCACAGCTCTTGGGAGGCTGTAAACAGGTGGATCACCACTAAGTCAGATCTAGTACACCCTGTAGACCCTTCCCTAAAACACACACACACACACACACACACACACACACACACACACACAAAGACCCTTGAGATTGAACCCACAACACTGCACTGAGCTTAGCCCCTAGCCCTTTTTAATCTTGAGACAGCTTTACTAAATCATTAAGTTATCCAGGCTGGGCTTGAACTCCTGATCCTCCTGCCTCAGCCTCCCAGAATGCCAAGATTACAGCTGTGCATCAAACCTGGATGGTGGACTTTTCTTAACTGAAATCCTTCCTGTCTAGGCCCCTTGATATGCATGTTGGCCTACAGATGGCTGCCCCAGGGCTCCAGGGTACGTGGCTCCCCTCATTTTGACTCTTCCTCCTCCTACTGGGGTGTTGCTCTGGGTCCACTGGCTGACACAAGCTCCTGTCCAGTAAGCCTGGCTGAAGCAACTCTGTCTAGAAGGTGCATCTCTATTATGCAGTGCCCTTCTTTTGAAGGCTCTATCTCAGGATGCTCCATCACTTCACACAAGACAGTGTATACCTTTTAAAATCCACTACTTCACAATCCCTTCACATGTTTCCTCTCTGCTCCTGCTTACCTCATAGCCCCCTGCTGCCCTTCATGCCAGGTTGCTTGGTCTTGTGGGTTCCCAAGCCAGCTCCAGTTTCTATCCCAATGAGCTATCATAAGCAAGGACAGAGCTTTGTCTCAGCTACTGCCCTTACATCTTTTTGAGGACTGGGGATCCCATTGCACTCACAGTCCCTGTGTAAAACCTGTCTGTCCCTTGGCCCCCCTGCACGGTACAGATGGCCCCAAACCCCTGGCATTGTACTATACTACATCACCCTGTCTCCGAATCACACCTATCAGAACAGGGCAAGTACCTAGGTCAAGCAAAACTAAACCAACTCTAACCTCAAAGAGCACAAAAAACAAGACCGAAAAGTCTTCCAATACTCCTCTAGGCTCTCTGGGTCTTGCACATGACACGAAGCATAGCCAAGACTGGGAGCTCAAGCCATATGGACTCATAGCTCTTTCCTGTTCCTGCACTTCCTAGGCTCCTCTCCATGGTACTACTATTAAGGTTTTTCCCCTTAATTTAGCAGTGGTAGCCAACCCATGGTACACACGCTGCAATCTTCACTGCTCTAGGCTCTCAGCTGGTTTGCTTCTTGTTACTGAGTAGCTCAAGTGTTGCTGCCTGTACTGCCTCCACCCACAAAGCACCACCAAGCACACACTGCCTGCTGCTGGAGAAAACCACATCAGCTGACTTCCAGCGGCAAGTTTTCCCAAGACTCCCGTGTCCCATCCCAGCTCCAAACAGGTTCTCATCTCCTTCCTGCCCAGCCACCAATGCCTGTAGCTGGGTCAAGAATAGTTTTTTGGTTTTTTTTTTTTTTTTTTTTTTTTTTGGGGGGGGGGTGCGGAGCAGAACCAGGTATTGAACTCAGGCCCTTGCACTTGCCAGGGAAACACTTATTCCACTAAGCCATCTCCCTGGCCCAGGAATAGTTTTTGTAGTTCTTTTACCATCCTTGCATTCCCTTTCCCTGACTATACCCAGTGCCTAGAAAACTTCATCCTTGCAGCATTGAGAGCCCAATCCTCCACCCACAGGTGCACCTTGGATACCACTCCAAGCTACTTGCACTCACAGACCCCTCCAAGACTCAAACCACGCTATCCTAGCCACCCCTGCATTCCACTGGCCCCCTGATGCCTTGCCCTCTGCCCCAACTAGATGCCTCCTCCTAGTTCCCCTCGGCCCAGCCTCCCACGAATCTGCTTTTCTACCCCACCTTTCTACTTCAATCCATCTTCAGCATCAGTGCCTAATTTATCTTTCTGAAGGACAGTTCTGACATGTGACTCCTCCGCTCAAAAGTCTTCGAATACTCCTCCTACAGATGAAAGCCCAACTTTTGAGCTTAGCCTGATTGAACACATTCTGCCTATTAGTTATGTCTCAGCCCTACCCCTGGCAGCCTGAGTCAGAAGTTCTAGGGAGGACACTGCTACTCTGCCAGCTCTGAACCACTAATCTCAGGAAGGCTGGAGATGTTCTTGTTTTCAGAACTAGAGACAATTTTCAAAAGCAAAATAATCCCTCACATTCAAGAAAAACTTAGCAGCCAAAGGTATGAGTATGTATTGTTTCCTGAAAAAACTCACAAAACACAAAAGGTATTCTGTGGACAAGTTTCCTGGGTCATGGGGACCTGGGAAGGGCAGTTTCTACACACAGCTGGCCTTACCAACCTCCAGAGAAGCTGCTGGGGCCAACTGGGGGAGCAGAGGGCAGCACAGGGCCTGCTCCCTGACCATTAAGTGCTGAGTACTGCTGTCTGCCCAGAGCCATTGGACGTTTTTCTTTTATGAACTGTCAATGCCTCCTCCTCGCCCCACCTAACAGTCTCTGGTGATGAGCTGGGAAGGTTAAGGCTAAATACCAACAATAGTTGATTATTAAGATTCAAAAATGCCATTGTTGGGCTGGGAGATGCTCAGTGGAATAAATGCTTCCCTGGCAAGAGCAAAGGCCTGAGTTCAATCCCTGGTTCAGAAAAAAAAAAAAAAAAAAGCTTTAACTTCATTATCCAGTTGTCTCAAAATTCAGTGTTTTGGTGTTTTTTGTGGAACCAGGGATTGAACTCAGGCCCTTGCCTATTCTACTAAGCTATCTCCCCAGCCCCCATCAAAATTCTGTTCAGGTCAAGCAATAGCCATGACTCATCCACATGGCTGACACTGGCAAAGGATCTACAAAGTGCAGTATGGGGTTACAGGAAAAAATCCTGAGTCTATGACAGACCTTATCAAATACAAAAGTTACATTTCTTATTATATAGGTCTCTCTTTATCTTGGTCTTAACCATCCAGCAGAAAAGTATAAAAATCAGGTATACAAAGTAAAGCCATATTAATATGCTGAGCTATGAAAGGCGCAAGTCAACAACTTCTGGGGATAACCCACTACTATCATGGACTGCTGGACTGTGCTGGAGTGTTGTGCTGAATTCAAGCACCTATAGTATTTAGGTGACAATAGAATACCCATCTCTGATAGGACTAAACAAAAAAAAAAAAAAAGGGATACAAAGGAAAGACCATTTTGTATTTGTATATATAGAATAGTTAGGATAGATATACAGATATATTTCACTTAATTCAATGAGTAAAGATTTGTACCAATAGTATTTGGACAGGATATCCTGTTTCTTGTACAATGGATAACCACTAAGAAGATAACAGCCGGGTGTGGTGGCGCATGCCTGTAATCCCAGCACTTAGGAGGCTGAGGCAGGAGGATTATTGTGAGTGTGAGACCAGCCTGAGCTACAAAGTGAGCTTAAGGCCAGCCTGAACTGCATAGTGAGACCCTGTCACAAAAAAAGAAGATAACAATGTACAACGTATAAATTATTCAAACTGCCCTATTAATCAGTTTTGATACTGTCTCATTGCTGTTTCTAAATAAAATAAAAAACAAAATTCTGTTTAAAAGTACAAAGAAATTGGAACCAGGGTAGTGGTACAGGCCTGTAATCCTAGCACTCTGGTAGGCTGAGGCAAAAGGACTAAAGAAAATCTGAGCCCCAACTGCACAATTTAGCTACTTTGTGAGCCCCTTCCTCAAAAATCTAGTAAAAAGGCAAATGCCCTGGGTTCACTCGCCAGTACCTGGGAGGAAAAAAATAAAATAAAATGGGAAAAGAAACTGGATATTAACACTTACATCTTTTAGGAAATAATTAATTTTAGAATAAAAATTAAGGGCCAGGGAGATGGCTCAGTGGAATAAGCACCTGGCAAGCGCCAAAAAAAGAAATAAAATAGAGCCGGGCGTGGTGGTGCAGGCCTGTAATCCCAGCACTCGGGAGGCTGAGACAGGAGGATTGTTGTGAGTTCGAGACCAGCCTGAGCTACAAAGTGAGCTTAAGGCCAGCCTGAACTGCATAGTGAGACCCTGTCTCAAAAAAACAAAAAAAACAAAAAAAAACAAAAAGAAATAAAATAAAATAAAAATGAGACAACTATAAAAACCTCTTTCAGTCCTTTCCATGGTGATAAAAAAAAGAAGGAACAACAGTTGTGCCAAAAGGAGTTGCGGCCATGTGCAGCCTACGTGCTGCACAAACTGCCCAGTGTGTACCTAAGGATGAGGCCATTAAGAAGTCTGCATCTGACACATAGTGGAAGGACCGGGGAGATGGCTCAGGGGAATAAGCGCTTCCCTGGCAAGTGCAGGGTCCTGAGTTCACTTCTCCGTTCCACTAAAATAAAATTAAATAAATAAATAAGTTGAATGAATATATATATTCAAATTTTTTTCCTTAACGGTGTTCACTGGGGCCGGGGAGATGGCTCAGTAGAATAAGCATGCAATGGCCTGAGTTCAATCCCTGGATTCCAAAAAAAAAAAAAAAAGAAAGAAAAGGGAGGACCATGTCCATAACCAGGGGCACATAACAAATGCAGTCACTTGATACCTTGACAAGTCATTTGTATATTTGTAGCTCACCTGTTGAACCTGTCACACAGATCAAGAAAAACTAAAGGCTATTTCCTAAAAGTTTGTTTTTAACTAGTATTTTTGTTTTTGCATTGTGAACACTGGTAAAGTCCCATTACACTGTTTTTACTCAATGTCTTTTTTTTTTTTTTTTGCAGAAACGATTGAACTCAGGCCCTTGCGCTTGCCAGGGAAGCGCTTATTCCACTGAGCCATCTCCCCGGCCCCTATCAGTACTGATAACCAGCATTAACTCTGACACCCAGGAGGGGCAAGCCCACTCCTCCCATCCCAGTCATGGTAGTCTGGTAGCAGCGGAGTCTGGCAAGCAGAGCCCCTTCTTGTGGGAACACCGCCCTGCTCACTACAGGGACAAATTTTGCAGACTGTGAGCTGTGAAAACCTCAGCTCAACACAACCAACTGGCAAAGGCAACTCAGAGTTAATGCCTGCTTGAGAAGTTCCTGGCCCCAACAGCAGATGGCGCCAGGCCCTCCTGATGAGGTCACATCCTTACAGCTGGGTTCCTGTGTTAAAAATGCAGACACTACACAGACATCAACATGCGGGAAGCACGGCCAGCACAGTCCAAGTCAACTTGGAAGTCTGAGTCGCTGTATAGCCTGTTAGTAACTATGGCCATGGAGGAATAAGATGTTCACCAACTTGGGTGTCAAGGTGACAAGGATTTGGAGCCTGAGCACTGAGGCTCAAATCTGGGCCTTACAGCGCTGATGATGCTCCAAGAGGGTCTGAGAGCAGCATGGGGAGGGACCATCGTGGGAAGGTGAGAGCACGGTGGACAGAAGAGGCCGCGGAGGCCATGCACACCTAACCCACTAGGCTCCCCTCTAGCCCCACCCCATAAACCCACCCATCTGCTTAAGCATTGGGCTGTCAAATGAGTGACATGTTACATATGCACCAAGAATAGGGACTAGAGCACCTATGAACCCATCTGCTGAGATGGCTCAGCAGGAGAAACACAAGTGGAAGGCCCACCTGGGCAATTAATTTAGCAAGACCCTGTCTCCAAAACAAAAAAGGGAAGGGAGGGGAGGGGAGGGGAAGGGAGGCAGGAAACTGATTTCCTAGTCTTAGTATGAAAACAAAATCCAACAGAAACTTGTACCTGCTTATCTGCTATGGAAAGCTACCTCACAGAGCAAGTAAATCTGCAGTGCTGCTGGAGGACAAGAGGTGGGAAGGAAGGGCAAGAAAGAAAAGGATTAAAAAAAACAAGAGTGGGGCCAAGGAGGCGGCCCAGTTGAATAAGCGCTTGCCTGGCAAGCGCAAGGGCTGAGTTCAATCCCTGGTTCCACAAAAAAAAAAAAAAAAAAAAGGTTTTTAAAAAAAAAAAAAAAAAAAGAGTACTGCTGGCAGCCCCAAACACAACCAAGGACGGCCCCATGTCTCCCTGCGGCTGGCCCCCAGGGCAGACATCTGTGACGCCTGTATAAGGTGAGGCCACCCCCACAGACTGCCACCTAACCCAACATGCATCCCCAGGCTGGCGAGCTCTGTCATAAGAAGTCATCACGATGCGGGTGAGGGGACAGACTCAAAATTAAACTTAGACTTCGATAACTGGCTGAGGTTACAGAAAAGCAGGTCCTCTTCTGAAAACATACACTGAAGTCTTCTGTGTAAAGGAAGAAAAAGTAATGTGCATTTTTTATCTTATTTTATACTGTATTCTCATTTGCTGTCAAAGAAAACATATGCACTAGGAGAACAACCTGGAGTGAAGGTCAGTGTGAGGACCAAGAGCACACACTCTGGCTGCCCTCCCCTGCAAGGTCCAGGGCTGCCCCTTGGGGCACCTTGCAGAGGCCCAAAGGGACCCAATTACGGCAGCAACCTGGCAAAACAAAACAGGAAACTAAGACAGTTCAGCAAGTACACAGGACTGTCCCGTGGAGATGCCCACAAATACCAAATGAGGAATGGGGCAGAATTCAAAGGCAGCTAAGGCCACACAAACAGTGCCACATGGGAAAACAAGGACCACCAAACCTTCTTGGCCTCTCAACCAGCCTTCCATTCAGCATAGGGGCAGATGAGCACTGCAAGGGCTGAGGAGCAGGCAAGCGCCTGCCCCAGGTGCACCTGGAGTCTGGATGGGCAGACTCTGGGCCGGGCTGGCTGGCAAAACACCGCAGCAGCGCACAGGCACTCACGCCCGCTGTGCAGTAAGACCCAGCAGTGCAGCGTTCAGAGCCTCCCACCCTGGCAAGAGCCAGCAGAACCTCAGGAGTGAGGCCTCGTCTTACTCTTCTCTCGTTGCTGGGACAAATACCCAACACCCAAAAGGAAGGAAGGAAAGGTTTATTTAGCTCAGTTACTGGAGGTTCCAGTCCATTCAACTGGCTCCAAGGCAGAGGGGCACATGGCAGAGAGCAGCAGTTCATGGCAGCAGAACAGCAACAACAACAAAGAGCAATCACTGCTCAAAGTCTGTCTCTCTCTGCCCCAGGCTGGGGTGTAGTACTCACACCCATAATCCCAGCAGTACTAAAACCAATAATCACTGCCTTGGATCACACATAATCCCAGTGGATCATGAATTAATCACAAACTCTAGAAGTCCCCAGCCCATGACTACATGAGGCTTGGGGAGGGGGGGAGACACAACTAGACACAAACCATAACAGGCCTGCTGAGGGAGGAACTGCTGTGCCCCACAGGGACCTGACTGCCACACCCACACAATGCCTACCCCATGACCCAGTCTACCAGCAGTGTCCTAGTATTCCGCACATGCAGCAGTCCTGCTCACTACCCGAGAACCTTGTTGTCCTGCCTCAAGAGCCTCTTCTTTTCTGGGAGTTGGGGGGTTATTGGGGATCGATCCCAGCCTCCACACTGAACTGCATCCTCAGCTTTTTATTTTGACACAGGGTCTCACTAAGTTGTCCATGTTGGGTTCATCTTGTGCTTTAGCTGCACAGCCTCCCAGAGCATTAGGACTCAGGTGTGGGCCACCACATGCAACTAAGAACATTCCTTTACACCTTTCTGCACAACCACTACTGAGGAATTCTCCTCCCAAGGCATTTCTACTATGTGCGCACCCAAATTTCAGGTTCCACTGTATGATTCCAAAGCTGACTTAAGCCAGAACACTAGAAAGCCCATCCAGGCTTGCTATTGCAGGAGAGGCCGTCACCAGCCCACCGTGTGTCAGCACAACACTACCAACACGTTTCAAAGTTAAAGAACCAATTTTCTGTGGGAGGCACTGCAGCACACTGACTGAAAACAGGCCTGAGACCTAGTTTTGCACGGTCAGGTGTGCTCACAGCAGCCAGGGCCCCAGTCTGTTTCTTCTGTGGCTGGGACTCACAGCAGGCCACCAGCAGCTAGATGGTGCTGTAGGACACAGGCCAATTTGGGCCACAGACCAAGTGCAAAAGGAGAAAATTTCTCTAGGGACATCATGAACTTGAATCTCAGAAATTCACACATCAAGGGGGGGGGCATGGGGAGACAGCTCAGTGGCATGGCTAAGCACTGCCTGCAAGTGTAAGGTCCTGAGTTTGATCCTCGGTACCACAAAAAAAAAAAAAAAAAAAAAAAAAAAAATTCTGGGGCCAGTGATTTAGCTCCATGATTTAGTCTGCCAAGTATGAAGTCATGCATTCAGTTCCTGGTACTAAACGACAACAACAAAAGTTAGTATTCTATTTTTCAACCACCTAAAAACGTAGAAGACCTCTCAGCCACCAGGACAGGACATACAAAGAGATTCAGCTGCTAGGTCTGGCAAACTCTGGCTAATACAGCACCCACAAATAGGATTACGGACGTGCACCACCATTCCTGGCAAACATCTGGCATAGGATGGCTATTGGGGGTGGGGAAGTGGGGGACAGACAGAAGACAGACAAGAAAAAGAGGGCGGGGGAGACGATAGCTCAGCAGCCTGTCTGGCAAGTGCCAGGTCCCAAGTTCAATCCTTGGTACCTTAAACTATGCTGGCCCTAAAACCAAGCCTATAATCCCAGAGCTGGGGAGGCTAAGACAGGAGGACCACTACTATCTTACTGCACAGCAAGATCCTGTATCAACAACAACAAAAATGGCTATTATAAAGAACTTAATCAAGGGGCCAGAGACACAGCTCAGCAGAATAAGCACTTCCCTGGCAAGTGCAAGGGGCTGAGTTCAATCCCTGGTTCCGAAGGAAAAAAAAAAAAAGAACTTAATAATAGTGACACCTGTGGGGGGAAAAGGAACCCTTTTCCACTGTTGGAAGTGTAAGTTGGTGCAACCACTATGGTAATCAGTGTAGATTCCTCAAAAATCTAGGACTGGGGCCAGCCAGCCAGCTCAGCAGATTAAAGTGCCTGCTTAGGCAGATGCACCCAGCATGCCACGCTGGACGCCCCCTCAGGGTGCACTGAAACAGTGATTGAGCCTGGTAACGTGCCTATTATCCCAGCACTTGGAAGGCTGCAGACAGAAGAGTCACTACAAGTCCAATCTGTGTAGTGAATCCTGTAGTAAATTCCAAGGAAACCCCACTAAGATTGGAAGTCCCACTGGACCTAGCTATTCCTCTTCTTGGTATCTTCTTGAAAGAATTAAAAGCATATGCCCATCAACCAATAAATGGCTAAAGATGTAGGTTATTTATACAATGGATTACTACTCAACCATAAAAGATAAAAAAACAAAACATTTATAAGTGAATGCACCTTGAGTCCGTACTTTTTTTCTTTTCATGTATGCAGTACAGGGTATCGCTACACAGATCAGACTTGTGGAGAGCCTCTTGTTTTCAGCCTCCCAAGCACTGGGATTATAGGTGCAAACCACCATACTCAGTCTCACTTGCCCTACTAAGCAGGTACCAGGGGAGAGGCTGGCGTGGCATGCCAGGGACCAAACCCAGTGGGCAGGCCCTTGAGTCCATACTCTTAAGTGAAATAAATCAGACACACATATATAAATATCGCATTGTTCTTCTGGTGTAAAAGTACCAAAATGTGTAACAGACTGTGAAGTAGGAAAAAAAAAGTTCAAAAGGGAAGGTGAGGGGATAAAGGATGAAAAGGAAAAGGAAAAATAGAAAGTTCTGTAAATGAGGGGAAGAGGAGTTGAAGGGAGGTTAGGAGAATGGGGTAAAAAAGAATTAAGATATAGACAGATACAAATATCCTATAATGAATGTGATCATTATGCAAACCTAAAATATACCAATAAACTTAATTTTTAAAAAAGCTCACTAGGCGTGAAATTTATAGATTGATAGCTGGGCTACTATGATCTGCCTACTGATAGCACTTTATTTTTTCTGTATTTTGGGGACATGTCTTCAGGGTGTTCAGGGTCTCACTACTAGACTGGACTCCTAGTGATCTGCCTGGTTACAGCCTCCCAAGAGTTGGAATTACAGGCATGCAATACCATGTCCAAGTGCTGTCTCAGCGTGCCCCAGGGGCAGGGCTGGCATGGTAGGCCCAGGAATCGAACTCTAGGCCCCTGCACCTGCTTGCAGGCGCTTTACTCTGCTAAGCTATTTGGCCAGTCCAGAACTTTAAAAAATATATCAGGGCCAGGGAGACGGCTCAGTAGAATAAGTGCTTGCCTGGTAAGCTCAAGGGCCTGAGTTCAATCCCTGGTTCCGGAAAAAAAAAAAAAAAAAAAAAAAAAAAAAATCAAAATAACCAAATTATATATCTATATATGGTATCCCCAGATAGAACACATCCCCATCATCCTTTTAGGACTGATTCTCTGAAATATGTAACAAAGGATGTGCTTACCATACTCATGCATGTGCACACAGAAATAACTGCACAAGTTCTGAGTGGATGCCTACTGGTCCACTTTTTTTTTTTTTTTTTTTTTTTTTTTTTTTTTTTTTTTTTTTTGTCTTTTTGAGACAGGGTCTCTCAAAAAGACAAAAAAATAATAATAATAAAAAATAAAAAGAGAAAGGTATGGGGCCAAGGAGATAGCAGTTTAAGGGCCTGCCCAGCACGCACGAGGACCCGAGTTGGATCTCCAGTACTATATGCAGTGCTGCCAGAATGCTAGGCGCACGATGATGGCCACCATTTCAGGCCTGTTGGTGCACCTGTAATCTCAGCTATGGGGAAGCTACGAGAGGAGGATCACTACAAGTCCGAGCTATGTAGCAAGACCCTGTACCACATAAATAAAAAGGTAGATAAAAGTTTAAATTAAAAAAAAAACAAAACAGAAAGATGGGCTGCTGAGATAGCTTAGTGGGCTAATGCACCTGCTTAGGCAAGCTTAGGGACCACTGTTTGAACCCTGCCCCTAGGGCAGGCTGAGCCAGCCAGAGTTGGGTGAATAGAGGCCTACACCTGTAATCCACTGGGAAGGCTGAAAATAGAAGGATCATTGAATCCAAGCTGCATAGTGAGACCCTGTAACAGCCAAATACATTGAAAAAAAAAAAAAAAAAAAAAAAAAAAAAAAAAAAAAAACAGAAAAGGCGGCCAGCCAAATAGCTCAATGGATTAAAGCACCTGCAAGCAGGCACAGTGGCTGAGGGTTCGATCCCCAGGACTGGCGTGCTGGCCCCACCTCCAGGCAATCCCCAGCCCCACTCCAGGGGCATGCTGAGAAAGCAATTGAAACTGGGCATGGTAGTGCATGCCTGTAATCCCAGCTCTTGGGAGGCTTAAACAGGCAGATCAATACAAGTTCGATCTAGTAGTGAGACCTGAACACCTTATAGACCCTTCACTAAAACCCCCCAAAAAAGAAAACAAAAAATGCTGGGCGTGGTGGCACATGCCTGTAATCCCAGCACTCAGGAGGCTGAGGCAGGAGGATTGTTGTGAGTTCAAGACCAGCCTGAGCTACAAAGTGAGCTTAAGGCCAGCCTGAACTGCATAGTGAGACCGTCTAAAAAAAAAAAAAAAAAAAAAAAAGAAAACAAAAAAAGTGAAAGATGTGCCAGCCATTGTGGCACACATCTTTAATCCCAGCAATCAGGAGGCTGAGGCAGGAAGATTATGAGTTTAAGGCCAGTCTGGGCTACACACTGAGACCTTCTCTCCTAAGCCCAGACTGGGCTATACAGCAAGATGAGAGAGAGAGGGACACAGACAGACAGACATGTACACATGTACGCACGCACACACACAGCACATGCGCTGCTGTAAGCCTAACAACTATCGGGGGCTGGGGGATGACACGGACCTATTTGCCTAAGAATTCAGAAAATAGGCAAAGGAGAGTGGCACATGCCTATATACTTCCAGCTAGTGCAGAAGCAGGAGGAACACAACCTGTTTCAAAAATAAAAAAGCTAGGGATTTGGCTCAGGGTTGGCCCAGCACAGCAGAGAGAAACAAAAACTGAAAATATACCATTTCTAAAGCTAGTCCCTATAAAAATAACAAGATATTTACAAAACAGCATATTCAGCTCTGAGGCCCTAGCTAGCCCACTGACCACCCATTACCTTAATTACTAACTTCTACACCACCATCCAAGCCCGTCTCTTCTAGCTGAACACATAGACCCGAGCGTAACTATATGTCTGCTCTGAGCCCTCAGCTCAGAGGCAAGGGCAAGGCAGCACAGGTGCACAGATGGCTGGACTCGCATGGCCCATGATGCCCTTGTGAGTGTCCGCAGCCTGCACACTAAGAATGAAGTGCAGCAGGAATGTATCACGTCTTGGGGAGCCTGACCAAGAGTCCTCAGCATACACCAGAATGTCTGGCTCTAGAATCAGGAGGCAGGAACCCAGCAAGACAGTGTATCAAGGAATAGGATGTGAACATGAGCTGTGGAAACAGCTCAGCAGCATAAGCACATGCCTGGCAAACTGTAAGGTCCTGAGTTCAACCTCGTGAGCATGCTTAATGCTGCTTAAGTCTTCAGAATAAAAACAAAGAAAGGGTCAGGGAGATGGCTCAGTAGAATAAAAACAAAGATGTTCTCTTATTTTCTAGCAATAAACTCCCTTCTTGAAATTCAAATGTAGCGCCATGGCTTAGCAAGCAGGGGACCTGGGTTTGACCATCAGCACTGAAAAACAACAAACTAAAAATATCTCTCTCTGGGCTTGGGAGATAGCTCAGTTGAATAAGTGCTTCCCTGGCAAATGCCTGAGTTCAATCATGGCTCTGCCAAAAAAAAAAAAAAAAAAAAAAAATCTCTCCCAAATAGCTTTCCTCATCTGACCTCATCTCTTCCAAAATCTAGTATTCAGACTCAGTAAGCACCTTATACAGACTGTCATGACTCAGAGGGTCTCCAAAGAGGTCAGCCAGTTCTGCTCCTCTCTCAGCTAAAGGGCAAATAAAACTCCACCTAACCCAACCTCCACATCACCCTCTGGAGTTACCAGTCAGGTCCACCAAGTGCTATCCTCACAGGTGAGCTCCTAGTGGAGAGCCAGCACTGAAGAAGGTGAACTGCAGCTGTAATGTCAACTGACCCAGAACAAGACAGGCCTTCAGGTTATGTCCCCTCTGCCACTCCCATTTCCTCTTCTGATTTGTCCCACCTGGTCCATGGCCAAGAACACAAGGGTGACCTGGGAGCTCAGCCAAGTCATGCAGTAAACCATTATACATGCCTCTCATCTCAGCCACTTGAGAGGACGATGCACGAAAGTTGTGAGTTGCAGCCCAGCTGGGCAGCTTAGAACACTGTCTCAAAATAAGGGCTGAGGACGCAGCTCAGTGTAGCTGAGACTTCCTCCTCAGAGATGGGGAGGCACATTCTAGCTTCTGCCATCAGCCCAAGGCTACTTCCAGACACTGAGCCCAACTACATTTGTTTTTTTTTTGTGTGTGTGTGTGTGTGTTTGAGACAGGGTCTTGCTATGAAGTTCAGGCTGGCTTTAAGCTCACTTTGTAGCTCAGGCTGGTCTCGAACTCACAACAATCCTCCTGCCTCAGCCTCCCGAGTGCTGGGATTACAGGCATGCGCCACCACGCCCGGCTTCAACTATGTAACCTGCACTGATCACAACACAAGGCAAGTGGCATAAACCCCACAGGCCTCAAGGAGCCTGTCAACTTCGCTGCTCCCCCTCAGGACTTAGTCCCTGGCGGTGAGGGTACAGGCTGACTGCTGGGGGCCAGGGAGGGATGGCAGTGTCCTAGCTGTAGGCCCAACCCACCCCAGGTCAAGCATCACAGGACTCTGGCACACTGACGCCCAGAGAACGGCGCCTTGAGTCACCAAGGCCAGGGTAGTCTGCTGTCCAACGACAAGCAGCAGACTTAAGGTGATTTTTTAAAGTATACAACGAGGACATGAGTTTAAGTCCCATTATCCCCTCAAATAAATAAATAAATCAGACCTCCCAAACTTAAAAAAGACCTAATCCAAAAATGGGCATCTGGAAAAGAAAAAAAAAAAAAAAAAGGGCATCTAGGACCGGGGAGACAGCTCAGTAGAATAAGCACTTGCCTGGCAAGTGCAGGGTCC
>PVKA01046750.1:0-14711 GCA_004027165.1 Ctenomys sociabilis
TTTTTTTTTTTTTTTTTTTTTTTTTTTTTTTTTTTTTTTGTCTTTTTGAGACAGGGTCTCACTATGCAGTTCAGGCTGGCCTTAAGCTCACTTTGTAGCTCAGGCTGGTCTCGAACTCACAACAATCCTCCTGCCTCAGCCTCCCGAGTGCTGGGATTACAGGCATGTGCCACCACGCCCGGCTTTAAATTCACTATTGCACATTACATATTCTGCAAACTTATAGTGCCATGGCTTCAGCACTATAATGTTATGCAGAACATTTTTATTGCCCTAAAAACCCTCTGTGCTGTGCCATGTTCATCTTCCTTCTCTCCTAACCCTGGGAAACCACTTCTCCTTTCTCTTCCCTCACATTTTCACTTTTTCAAGAGTGTGGAATCATCCAGTGTGAGGTCTTTTCATATTAACTTCTTTCATTTGCCATCATACCTCTAAGTTTCTTCTAGAAACTTTGCATGTGTTTATAATGCTTCTCTTTAACATTGAGTATTAGCCCATTGTCTGAAGGTGCCACAATTTATTAATACATTTACCTGCTAAAGAACTTCTTGGCAACTTTAAGTTCCAGCAGTGATGAATAAAGCCACTACTAGAATTTGTATATAAGCTTTTATTCAGACAGAAATTTGCAATTCACTTGGGTGAACACCAAAGATTGCAATTGCTCAATCACAGGATAAGGGAATGTTTAGTCTTGTAAGACTCTGCCAAACTGTCTTCCAGAAATTTGTGGTGTTTTACATTCCAATCAGCAATGAGCGAGAGTTCCTACTGCTACACATTTTTCCAGCAATTACTCTAGTCAATGTTTTGAATTTTTCCCACCCTAAAGGGTATAGGTGGTTTATACCCTTTATTTACATTATTATTTAAATTTGCATTTTTCTCATGATATATGATGTGGAACATCTTTTATAAGCTTATTTCCTCCTTTATATCATCTTTTTATATCTGAGTATTTTTCATCTGAATGCCACTTGACTGGTTTTTGATACATGATTCTTCCATCAGTTGGGGCTGGTTCTTTATCTGCTTTGGCAGCATTAATTTCTGCTTTAATTTTCATGACTTTTCCAGCTGTCAGGTCTCCCTTTTTTAAAACCACAACTTGGGGCTGTTCGTCCTTTTTACGCTGTGATCACCCTCTTCAATGGGAGCTGTGACTGGATTCTTTTTGTCTCCAATGTAGGCCAATCCCAGTAGCTGACTCGCTCCTTGAAGCAAGACAGGAACGTGGGCTTGGTGGGCTGCAGGTACAACACCCAGTTTCACTGGCTCATGACAGTTGTGGGCAAACACAATTCCTTGAGTCATGGAGCACTATATCTTCTTTTGATGAATCATCTTAGATTGTTTTCCTCTTTCTTGTTTAGGTTTTAAAGACAGATGGGTGTTTTGGAAATATTTTCCCACAATATGGCTTGTATTATCATTTTCTTGGCATTGACTCATAGATCCTAAGTTTTTAATTTTAATGAAGTCCAGCTTATCAATTATATTTCTCATGGATAGTGCTATTGGTGCTGTGCCTAGAGAGCCATTGCTACACCCAAAGTCAGTTTGGCATTTACCTAAAAGAGTTGCATGGGGGCCAGGGAGATGGCTCAGTAGAATAAGTGCTTCCCTGGCAAACATCATGGTCTGAATTCAATCCCAGGTTCTGCCAAAAAAAAAAAAAAAAAAAAAAAAAAAAAAAGTTGTATGGATTTTAATTCCACATTTGGCTCTGTGATCTATTTTAATTTAACGTTGTGAGGAAGGTACGGTCTATATGTAGACTCTTTTAGTTTTCCATGTGGATTTCTAGTTGTTCTAGAGCCATTTGCTGAACTGAATTTTTTTTTTTTTTTTTTTTTTTTTTTTTTTTTTGGTGGAACCAGGGATTGAACTCAGACCCTTGAGCTTGCCAGGAAAGTGCTTATTTTACTGAGCCATCTCACCAGCCCCATTTGCTGAAAAGAATATCCTTGTTCCATTATATTTGTCTTTGCTTGCTGTCAAAGATCAATTGTGTGTTGGTCTATTTATGTACGTTGTTCTAACCTGTGGATGGTTCTTTGTTGTCAATACTAAAACTGTCTTAACAACCTTACCTTCATAATGTATCTTAAAATTGGATAGTGTCAGTGTTCTGACAGCATTCTTATCCTTCAATAGTCAATAAGCTATTCTGAATCTTTTGCTTCTCTGTGTAAATTTTAGAGTCATTTTGCATTTTTTTTCTGTTCTTTTCTTAAGAGAATAAAAAATAGTGAAATAAACCATTATAAACAATATAGAATTTCACTTAAAAATGATAAGAATTCAACAATGGTTGTTATATTGTGTACTGTTGTCTTCAAATTAGTTGCTTAAGTGGAAGAATGCTCAGCTGAGAAAGAACATGGAAGCTATTAGTAGTTCATGAAAGTGAGTCTCTGAAGAAAGTTTGTTTGGGAAACACAAGACTGAATGTTTTTTCATCAGGACAGTTTCTCTCGGTCTCTTCACACAGCCTTTTTGGTTTTGGCTCCATTCATTAGTAGGCCCTGGCTGAATGGCACAGTGTCAGCCTCTCACCTGATCAGCCCGCACCAAGTTCTGAGTCTAGCATTGCCAGGAGAGGACTGTGACAGCTCAGCTCGTGTACTCTTCCCTGAACTTATCTCTGTCTCCAGGGAAAGGATGTGGCCTATTGAGTTAGGCCTGATGTCTCTCCTGAAACTAGAATTCAACTTAGCTCCACAACAACCTGGTCTGTTAGTGAAGGGTGATTCCCCAGATGGAGAGGAGACTTTGCTGCTTGCAAAGTAAGAAGGATTACTTTTGGGGAAAAAGAAGTCTATTTGTTATTCTTTCCCTGAACTATTTTCTCCTAAAAAGTGTGCTTAGAGAAGGACTTAATATTTCACAAGACCTATGCATCTGAATAATAAGATTATATAATCATATTTATTACTTTCCCATGCCTGGGACAAAATACCCAACACCCACACCTTAAAGGACGAGAGGTTCATTTGCCTTACAGTTTCAGTCCATGTTGGCTGGCTCTGGGACAGAAGGAGCACAGTGGGCAAGATCTGGGAGAAGAAGGCTATTTGTCCCACAGCCAAGAGGAAGGAAGAATCTGAGGATCAGAATATTCTCTTCCCAGTCAGTTTCACCTGCCTCATCCAGCTAGACCTTGCCTTTTAAGGGCAGATGAACTCCTGAACTTATCCATAGATGAACCCAGTAATAACTGTACAGTCCCTATGATCCAATCACTTTTCTGACACCTTTTGAGGATATCCTAGTTCTAAACCATAATGGTCATAAAGACAGTGTCTACCAATTTTTTAAATGTACTTTAAAAAAAGGTCAACAAACTACACCTCATAGTTAAATCCATGTTAGATTTACTGGTACATCATCATGTATCTTTTGTACTTGGAATTACTGTTGAAAATATGTGTTTATAAATCTTTACAACTGTCATGAAAAGACCAATAGAGATTGTTTGAAACTTTGGAAATGCTTTGAGTAACTAGGCATGGTCTTGCTTTAAATTTGCTAGCAGAATTTTGAGAAATGCAGATGGAACAACAGAATTCAGTGAAGGAAAAAAGAGGAATTTACAATAGGTGTTGAAGTTGTGCAATCTATTGTTTATGAATTTAGTGTTATCTTAAGAATCCAACTATTGAACATGTATCTCATACCTAAAAAATTAGTTGCTTAGATTATCAGATATAAGAATACATAATTGGTCAAAAAATTAAAAATAAGAAATAAATTTAAGCATTACCTGTTCTTTTCAATAGACCTGTAGAAATTAGTAGTATGATTGTCCCAGCTATCATATCTATATTTCCTTCTTTTTTCTTCTCCTTTACCTCAACCTAGTTCCTTCCCTGTAAGCAGTTACTTTCCTTTTAACAGTATCAATTGTACTTTTCTTTTTTTTTCTTAGAAATTGTTTTATTTTTCATCAGCCTCATTCCCATTTTGCTTAAGTCTCAGCAGAACAGCTCAAGACCACTCAGTAGAGGTTCCTAATTACTCAGTGGCCTACATGGTGGGGGCTTCAGACCAATCTTCTATGATCAGCTGAGCACTCCATTTTTCAGTAGAGAACTGCTGAATAGGCACAGAGGGCCCCTGCATGTTCTTGGACCAGTCTGTGACCTCACGCTGAGCAGCAGTGAACTTTGGAGCTGATGCAGTCCGTTCACCCTGAAATTCCTCCTTGGTCACAGCCTTTTCAGCAGCAGCCTGATCTTCCTTTCCAATCTCTTCAGGATCCCAGTGGAAGTAGAAATTAGACATGACTCCCCATGAGTGTTCATGGGAGATGGAGCCACGCATGCGCAGCACTGGGCTACATCCACCACATCAGACCCACAGAGTGAGCTCCCTTATTGTTGCAGTGTCCACATAGTGCAAAGGAGAATCTGTGTTGTACCGAGCAATGGTTGGCAGATCGACATAAGGTGCCTCCATTAGGTGCTGGTGGTCAGCCTAGGGTCAGTAACCATGAAAAGACATGGCTCTTAGAAGGCTGCCTGGATCTGGTTAGTGAAGGTTCCAGGAGTGAAACGGCCAGTGATAGGAGTAGCTCCTACTCCTGTTTGTCAGCAGCAGCAAACTTCAGCACAGCTCACTGGCCAGTGTTCCTAGAGGATACGATGCTGATGTCAGCAGGGTTTTCGATGGCCACTATGGCTCGAGCTGCCAGGAGGAGCTTCTCCCAAGTCCGCTTTAGATTTATGATGGAGATTCCATCACTCTTCCTTTCATAGATATACTGCTCCATCTGGAAATCCAGGTTGGTGCCACCTCAGTGGGTTCCTGGAGCAAGCAACTCGAGGATGTCCTCCTCCTTCATTTGCAGGACATCATGGGCTCCAGATATTATGAAGTTTCCCTATAAGTTATGATGGGAATCAAGAACAATGCTATATAGAACCCTGCCTGCGCAGTATGGAAAAGCTCAATTGTACTTTTTAGATTTTTATTTACTCTTTCAGGTTCTTACACTAGCAAGACAGTACAATGCTTACACATGTGGGATTCATCTATTTTACTTATGAGTATGGTTTCTAATTGCATCCATGTACCTATAAAAGCCTCAAGTTTATATTTTGTTATAGCTAAGTAATACTCCATTGTGTAAAAATACCACATCTTTTTTATGCATTCCTCAGTTGACTGGCATTT
Source organism: Ctenomys sociabilis (assembly GCA_004027165.1). Classification (NCBI taxonomy): domain Eukaryota; kingdom Metazoa; phylum Chordata; class Mammalia; order Rodentia; family Ctenomyidae; genus Ctenomys; species Ctenomys sociabilis. The sequence continues at coordinate 5,182 of PVKA01046750.1, forward strand.
GAATTGTTTCCAAGATTTATCCGTAACAAATTGCACTGCAATAAAGATAAGGTGCACATATATTGCATGGTTTAGGCCTGGAATTCACTATGCAGCCCAGGCTGGCCTTGACTTGAGGCAACCCCCCTGCCTCAGCCTCTCCAGTACTTGGATTACAGGCATGTAGAGCTAGTTTGTCAACTCTCACAAAGCAATTTGTTGGGATTTGATTTTGATTTTGTTTTATGCATGTATTCAGTTATACATCTTCTTGCTGGATTGACCCCACTATGTAATGGTCATGTGTCTTATGATAGCTATTTACTCAAACTCTCAAATATGAGTCTTATTTGCTTGTTTTGTTAATTCAAGAGAATGCAAAATGGGAAGGAGGAGGAGGAGAAGAAAGAGGAAGAGGAAGAAGAAGATATTAGAAATGATACAGAATTTCACTAAATAAAATATAATTTGACAGTGGTTAATGTATTACATAATATTATCTTCAACTTAGTTGCTTGTATTATCAGATATAAACACACAAAATTGGGAAAGGAAAAAAAAAGAACAAATTTAAGTGTTAACTCTCTCTTCAATAGGTCAGCAGAAATCAGTAGTACAATTACTCAAGCTATCCTGCATATATACATGAATATATCTTTTCCCCTTCCTTCTTTTGTCCTTTTCCTCCTTCCAGTTCTTCCTTCCCATTGAACAGATTCTTTGTACCTTTCAGATTTTATTTACACTTTCAAGTTCTTACACTAACAAGACAATACATTTGCACATGCAGGTGTAATTTATTTCACTTACCAGTGTAGTCTCTATTTGCATTCATTTACCTATAAATGCCTTTAGTTTATCTTTTTTATAGCTGGATAATAAATACTCCACTGTGTAAAAATACAATATCTTTTTTATCCATTACTCAGTTGATGGGCATTTGGGTTGTTTCCAAGATTTAGCTATGACAAACTGTGCTGCTATAAACAAGGGCGCATATAAATATGTATGGTGTGATGTTTTCAGTTCATTTGGAAAAATACCTAGAAGAGGAATAACTGGACTGAATGAGAACTCCAATTATAGCTTTTTGCTGTTGAATCTCTACACTGATTTCCATAGTGGCTGTACCAGTCTGCACTCTCACCAACAGTGGACAATGGTTCCTTTTTCCCCACAGCACTTCCAACATTTGTTTTTTGTTGATTTTTTATGGGATGAGAGAGAATCTCAGTGTTATTTTAATTTGCATTTTCTGAATGGGTAGTGATGTTGAATATTTTTCATATATTTATTTGCCATTTGGATTTCTTCATTTGTGAAATGCATATTCATCTCAGATGCCCAATTTTGGATTGAGTCTATGAATTTTAGGGAAATGACTTTTTGAATTATTTATACGTTCTAGATAAAAGTCCTTTTTCTGAGGCTTCAATTTTTTCCCAGTTGATGGATTTTCTTTTAACTCTTTTGGTGATTTCTTTGACATGAGGAATCTTTTCAAAAAGATGAGATCCAAATTGTTGATTCTTTGAAGTATTTCCTGTGTGGTTGGGTTTTTGATAGCGAACTTTCTACCTATGCCTATGTCTTTAAGATTTCTACCTATGTTTTCTTCCAGATTTAGTGTTTCAGTTTTAATATTTAAATCATCGATCCATTTTAGCTATAGTTTTGTGCATGGTGATAGGCATAGGTTTAATTTTAGGCTTTGGTATGTGTGAAACCAGTTTTTCCAGCACCATTTATTAAAGACACTATCTTTCTTTCAGTGAACATATTTGGCCCCTTTGTCAAAGATAAGGTGGATGAATGTGTTTGCAGTTGTGTCTGCATCTTCTAATCTGTTCCATGGGTATTGATATATTTTTTTTTTTTTGTGGAAACGGGAATTGAACTCAGACCCTTGCGCTTGCCGGGGAATCACTTATTCTTCTGAGCTATCTCCCCGGCCTGTTCCATGGTATTGATATCTGTTTCTTGCTAGCACCATGATGATTTTATCACAGTACCTTTGTAGTATAATTTAAAATCAGAGATTGGAATGCCTCCTGCTTTTCATTTTCTGCCCAGGATTGTTTTTGTTAGTGTAGGTCTTTTCTGGTTCCAGATGAATTTTAAGAATGTTTTCTCTAGATCTGTGAGGTACACTAATGGTCCTGTAATTGGGACTGCGTTTAATCTGTGTAAAATTTTTGCAAATATGGCCATTTTCGCAATATTAGATCTTCATATCCAGGAGCAATAAATATCTTTTCATTTTCTGAAATCCTCTTTTGCCTCTTTTTTCAGGATACTCTAATTTTCATTGTATAAATCTCCTGCTTCCTTTGTGAGACTGATTCCTAAGTCTGTCTTTCTTTCTTTTTGATATTATTGTGAAAGGCATGGTTTCCGTAATTTGTCTTGGTGCCTTCACTGTTTGCATATAGAAATTCTGTTGATTTTTGAGTGTTGACTTTGTATCCTGCTATGCTACTGAATTTGGTTATTAAATCTACAAGTTTCTTGGTGGAATTTTGGGGGTCTTCTATGTACTGTATCATGTCATCTGCAAATCACGGGTAATTTCACTTCCTTCTAGATATTATTCCTTTTTATTTGTCTCTTTTATCTAATTGCTCTGGATAATATTTCCAGAACTATATTGAAGAAGATTATATTGTATAGGCAACAGTGGACATCCTTGTTTTGTTCCTGATTTTTAAAGTGAAAGCTTTCACTTTAAAAACTTTCTTTGCCCATTTAGTATGATGATAGCTTTTGGTTTGTCATAAATGACTTTTATCTAGTTGAGATAAAGACCATCTATTTAAATTTTTTGTAGGGTTTTTATAATGAATAAAAAAATATTGGACTTTGTCAAAAATCTTTTTCTGCATCGATTGAGATGATCATGTGATATTTGTCTTTGGCTCTGTTGGTGTGGTGTATTGCATTTATGGATATGTGTATTTTGAATCATCTCTGCATTCCTGAAATAAATCATACTTGGTTATGATGTATATTCTTCTTAGTGATTTTCTACATTGTTTGCTAGTATTTTATTGAAGATTTTTGCATCTATGTTCATTAGAGAGATTAGCCTATAGTTTGTTTGCTTTTTTTACTTTGGTTTGGTCTTTCTCTGGTTTTGGTACCAGAGTAATACTTACCTCTAGGAATGAGTTTGAGAGAACTGCTTCTCTTTCAGTTTGATTGAAGAGTTTGAGAAAAGTTGGCATAAAATATTCTCAAAATTTTTAATGAAATTCAGCTGTGAATCCATCAGGACCTTTTCTTTTCTTTGTTTATAGGTTTTTTCTTTTAATTACTTTTTAAATTTCATACACTGGTATTGGGTTATTCAGAATTTTTATATCTTCTTGATTCAGTTTTGGTAGTAATTAATATATATCTAGGAATCTGTACATTTCTTTCAAAGAACTAACTCTTCAATTAATTAATTCTTCATATTGTTTTTTTCATTTCTATTGCATTTATTTCTGCTCTTCACTTAACTTACTGTTTTTTTTCTAACAGCTTGAGGTGCAACATAAGATTTTTTTTATTTGGGCTGGTTCTTTTTTCCTGATGTGAGAATTTACCACTATGAATTTCCCTCCTAAGACAGCTTTTATTGCTTCCCACAGGTTCCAGTTATTTGTATCCATATTTTTCTTTGATTGTAAATATTGATTAATTTCTTCTTTAATTTCATCTGTGATCCATTGATTGATTATTCAGGAGGTTGTTAATTTCCATGTGTTTATGGAGGTTTTGCTGTTTCTTTTTTTCTTTTTCTCTTTCTTTCTTTCTTTCTTTCTTTCTTTCTTTCTTTCTTTCTTTCTTTCTTTCTTTCTTTCTTTCTTTTTGTGGCACTGGGAATTGAACTCAGGACCTTGCACTTGCCAGGCAAGTGCTTATTCTATCTTACCAGCCCTGGTTTGGCTGTTCCTTTTGTCAATAATTTCCAGTTTCACTGCAGATAATATGCATAGTATAATTTTAATTTATTTGCATTTATTTAAGCATATTCTCTGTGCTTACATATGTAGAATGCTCCATGTACAGCTGAAAAGAATATATATTCTCATGTTGTTGGGTATAGGTCTACTAAGTCTTTTTCTTCACAAGTTTCCTTTAGTTCTGTTATTTCTCTGCTGATTTTTTGCCTAATTGATCCCTCCCTTTGTTTCAGTGGAGTGTTAAAGTCCCCACTATAGTGGTTGATAACATTGTGTCAACTTGGCCGGATGACTCTGGAGCAGCTCCAGGGCAGTTCCCTTGCAGTTCCAGCGTAGTTCCCCCTCTGGAACACAATTGGTACTGCTCCAGAGTGACTCAGCAAAAAGGGACCAAATAAAGAGATCTCTCTCTTTCCCTCACTTCATTGGAGGAACTTTAGTCTTGGCGTTCAGCTAGGCCTTCAGCTTGGCCTTCATCACCTGTTTTGCGGTGCAAACTCTTCTGAGTCCAGCTTGGATCCTTGCGTCGTAGACTCTTCAGTCTCCCCTCATAGACCTATTAGCTGACAAATAGAAACCTGCATGGACCACAGCAGTGAGCTTCAGACCTTGGGAGTGAATTCTTCAATCTGAGTGTGCAGACATCCTCTGCAAGCTCCCTCATCTGACTCTGTGGCCAACAGTCATAAGCTAGTCTTGTAATTCCTTAACTTGTGTTAATTTCTGTTCCTTGTATTTGTGCCTCTAAGTAAACCCTAACTAGTACACCTACCAAAATTTTGTTATTGCTTATTAGATTTTTCATGTATGTTAAAATTTGTCTTACATAGTTAGGTACTCCTACATCGGGTGCATATATACTTATATACTATTGCTATTTCTTCCTCTTGAAGTTGTCCCTGTTAGAGTTTGTAGTGACCTTCTTTATTTCTTTTAATCACTCTAAGTTTGAAATTCACATTGTCAGCAACCCAAATATCTACCTCTGCTTTTTTTCTGGGTTCCTATTACATGGAGTATTGTTCTCCACTTTTTTTTTACTTTAAATCTATGAATTTCTTTTTGAGTTAAATGTGTTTCTTGTATACAATGCATAGTTGGATTTTGTTTCTTATCAACTCTGCCATTCTGCATCTTTTGATTGGTGAGTTGAAGCAGTTTATGTTGACCATTATAATTGATATGTATTGGCTTATCTTTGTCATGTTATTTTGCTTCTGTAGGTTCCCCACTTTTCCCCTCTATTTAATTGCTTGTTCTCCTAGGTGATTTATTTCTGTTGTTCTTCTTGAAGTTATGGTTGTTTTTGTCTCTTTCTAGAATATCTGTCAGTACTCTTTGTAGGGTTGGTTTGGTGGTCATGAATTTCTTCAGTTGTTTTTCATCATTGAAGTATCTTATTTCTCCATTGAATTTAATAGATAGTTTTTCAGGGTAAATCAATTGGGACTTGGAATACTTCACTGTAAGCTCTTCTTGGTTTTATAGTTTGTGTTGAGAAATTTGACATGATTCTGATGTGCTTACAATTCTAGGTGATCTTTCTTTTTCTCTACAAGCTTTTAATATTCTGGTTTTTTGCTGATATTCTAGATCTTAATTATTATTTGTCTGGGTGTAAATTTACTTTGATTATGTCTAATTGGAGTTCTATATGCCTCACTTAGTTGTATATCAGATTATTTTTCCATGCTTGGGAAATTTTCTGCTACTCCTTCTGCAAATAATCTTTTTATGTCATTTGTGTCGATTCCTGCCATTTCATTGACATCTATGAATTTTATATTGTCTTTCTTTTCATCACATTGCAGTTGTTGCATTGTTATCTCCTTGTTCTTTGTTATTTTTAAGAGATTTTTCCACTTGTGTTCACTAGCTGCAATGCTATCTTCAAGATCTGAAAGCCTATCATCAGTTTCATTCCAGTAGTTTTGCCAGATTTCAATGGCATTCTTAATCTCCTTGATATCTGTTTGAATCTGCTTCATGTATTGTAGTTCTTTCCTGTATTGTTCATTTAATGTTTCCATCTTTTTTTCTATTCTCCTCTATTTTTTAAATCTGTGTCTTCTTTAGCTGTGTTGATCAATTCTTTAATGATTTTTTTTTACCTGACAGATTATTTGTGATCTGGTTTCCTTTATAGCTTGATGAAGTTGTTTCTTTACCTCAGTTGCTATCATTTCAGAAATTTCAGGTGTGTGCCTTTCAAGTTCTTCCATAACCTTGTCTCTTGGTCTTGTTCTAGGTGGGTAAGAGGTGTCAGATTGTCTTTTGCTCCTTCATTTTAACATTTTTGAAGCTCCCAATGTTAGTTAAACTCAGAAGTTACTGTAGGAGGGTGGGACACAGGTGAGCAAGGCTCCCACAACAGTGGTAGAGCAGGGTAGGGCTCATGAAGTCTTCTGCTACCAGTGGGAGAGGCAGCCATAGCTCACCTGAGCTCTCAAGATGGCAATGGATGGGGACGGTCAGGCATTACCAGGTCCCCATAGTTGTCCTGAGTCTGGCTTCCTTCTAGGACACTCTAATCTGCTTCGAAAGGAGTCACTCATGTCTTCTGGTTACCATTTGAATGGACTGTCTTTTTCTCTTCATTGAATTTCAGCTTATTTGTGTATCTTCAAGCAAAGGTGAATATCTTGTAAGCAATACAGAGTTTGATTTTGGTTTTCAATATATTCATCTTCTTTCTTTTATTGGATTGTCATTATTGTTATTATTATCTTTTTACTTTGTACCAGGAATCAAACTCGGAACCTTGTACTTACTAGGCAGGCACTATGCTGCTGAGTTATATATGTAGCTCTTGATTGGAAAATTTAACCCCTTTGCATTTAAAGTACTATAATCACTGATAAGTAAGGATTTATTACTCTTTTCTCTTTTTGGTAATATGTTTATAATACATAATAAATATATCCACCATGGGGAATTGGTATGTATTTTTATCTCATCTTGATTTGTTTTTAGTTCTCCTTCCTCTCTTGATATGTTGCTGTTTTCTAATCCTTTTGTAATTCAATTATCCTATTTTTTTCCTCCCTTGTCATCTTCCTTTTTTACTTGATGAGTTTTTGGTAGTCGTATGCTTAGATTCTTCTATCCTTCTGCTTTTGGCATCTGCTGTGGTTTTTTTCTTTGTTGCTGCCAAACATTTTGCCACATATTTTGCAGTTATAATAGTCTACCTTAGCACCCAGGTATGGGGTTACGTACCTGTAATTCTTGCATTTGGTGGCTGAGGCACAATGATTGCTCTGACTTTGAGGTCAGCCTGGACTACATACTGAGTTGAAGTCCATCCTGAACTTTTTTATTTTCCTGAACTCTGAATTATATATAGAGAGACATTGTTTCCACCCCTACAAGGAAAGAGAAAGAAAGAATGAATGAATGAAAGAGATATGTTATAAACAGACAGCTTCACTGTGACCACATACAAAAACTCTACCCCTTAACTTCTCTCCCCACATTTTATTGTTAGTGATGCCACCCTTATATTTCTTATATATGATGTATACATGAACAAATTATTATAGCTACAGTTATTTAAAACACTTCTGTTGTTTAGTCTTTGTACAAGGTGAAAGTGATTTAGGCCCCATTACTTCAGTATTACAATATTCTGAAATTGACTTTTTTAATTTTTAGAAACAGCGAGGCTGGATATGGTGGCACAGGCCTGCTCTTCCAGCATTCAGGAGCCTGAGGCAGGAAGATTGCTGCAAGCTTGAGGCCACCTTGGGCTACAAAGTGAACTCAAGGCCAGCCTTAACCGAATAATGAAGCCTTGTCTCAAAAAGACAAAAAAGAAAGAAAAAAATAAAAGAAAAAAGTGTAAGGTTTATAGTTTTTGGTGTTGTTAATGTTCTTTCATTCAACTTTGAAGAATTCCTTTAGTATTTCCAATAAAGCAAGTGTAGTAGGGAGGAGCTCCCATAACACTTGCTTGGGAAGGTCCTTGTCTCACCTGCATTTGTGATGGTCAGACTTGCTGGGTATAGGATTCTTGGTGGGCAGGGTTTTTGTTTTTTCAGCATTTTTGGGTACATCATTTCACTCTTCCTGAGTGATAAGGTTCTGTTGAGAAATCTGCTGACAGTCTGATGGCACTGTCCCTGAGTATGTGACCAGCTGTTTTTCTCTTATTTCATCACTAATCTGTCTTTGATTTTTTTATATTTAACTGTAACTCATCTCAGTGAAGATTTCTTTGTTGATATATGTGTTGGTCTTCATGGGCCTGGATATTTCTTTCTCCAGATTTCATTAGTTAATTATAATTCTTTTAAAGAAAGCTTTTTTCTTCTTTTTCTCATTTTCTTTTTTTGAACTTCCAGTATATGCTGGTCTAATTGGTGGCATCCCTCAAGACCTTAGGCTTTCTTCACTCTTTTTTCATTATTTTATCTTTTTGCTTGTCTGATTGGTCAATTTCAAGTCACCTGTTCTTATATTCACTGATTATTCTTTCAGCTGAACTAAGTTGGCTGTGAAACTTCTTTATGTTCTTTAGCTCCAGAGTTTCTAGTTTTTTCTTATGGTTTCTATCTTGTTGGACTTCTAATGTTGCCCATGTGTTGTTTTTCTTATTTCACTTAGTTGCCTATTTTCTCTTGTAGCTCACTGAGCTTCTTTAACATGAGCACTTGGAATTCCTTGTTAAGGAGTTTATAGATCTCTGTTTCTTTGGGGTCAATTACTGGTACTTTGTTTTGTCCATTGGTATATTATGCTTTCCTGATTTTTCATGATCCTTGTGGCTTTCAATTAATGTCTGCATAGGCATCTATTTCAGTCTTTATAGACTTACTATAAGTCCATTCAGAGCACTTGGTGTGGGCCATCTGGTGGGGTCTGTGGATCTCTGTGACCAGAGTCTTAGTCACCAGAAATCTATGATTTTCTAAGTTCACCCTGAAAGTTCATTGATGAGATAACAATAAGATGTTTTGACTTAATAACATCTTTGTGTCTCTATTTCTCCTACAGCACTCCATCTCTTTATTTTTTTATAACAGGATTTTAATTTTTTCTTAAAACAGGTCTCTTACTAAATTAAAACTGCACATACATAATGCCATTTTTATTTCTGTTCTTCATAGTCTAAAGAATGGGATCTTCCGGTACTTGATCATTTTCCTTATTTGCTACTGTACACAGGAAGCAAGCATCAGCGTGCATCATTCAGCACTGTCCCAGAACCAAATAGCATTTCTGAATGGCCAAAAAAAGACAATTTCAACCTTTATGAAAAGTTCAAGAACTGCCTCAACATTTGCAGGTGATTTAGAAGGCTGGAATTGTCCTGCTTCAAAATTTTCCTCGAAGTCTCTTCTTTTTTTTTTCAAATTTATTTTTATTTATTTATTTATTTTTCCTTTATTTTTCCATTTAATTTATTTTATTAAAATACAAATGTCAATCAGACAGTTTCAAAACACCTTAACCATACAGAGTCGATGAATTAATACATTGCAAACTGTTTTCATAACGTTTTGGTATTGTACAAGGTGTATACATGATATTATATTTACAGGTTTTTTTATAGCTGAATTATATCAAAAATTCAATAATTATTTACCTAGTGGATGACCATAG